>JADRCO010000009.1:0-85111 GCA_021464525.1 Rhizophagus sp. LPA8_4_AMF | reverse complement strand
TTTTCAAAAAAAAACGTTGCGAAACGTTTTTTTTATTAAATAATCTATCAAAAAAGCGTTTTCACAACGTTTTTTTTATTAGATTTACTATTAAAAAACGTTGCAAAACGTTTTTTTTTTTAGTTTCTTATTTAATTATTATCGGGTCAACGGGTCGGGTCGGGTACCCGGTTGACACTGACCCGACCCGAGGTCGGGTCATAAATTTGATGACCCGACCCGAATATTTCGGGTCAACCCGTCGGGTCACCCGATCCGTCGGGTCAGATTCGGAGCTCTAATTATAATAGAAGGCAAAAGAATGATTAAATTTCTATTACAAAATTATGCAAGTTTAAAATAAAAAAATAATTTTATAATTTTTATAATACTTTTTTATTAGAATATAATCAAATAAAATTGATTAATTCGTGATTTGTAAGTTAACTGCAAAAAATTCATATATAAAATCGGTACAAATTTAAAAAAAAGATTAAATACATTATTCATGATCCAGTGATTGGATTTCAATAAAACTTTAAGCTAATTTGTAGTTCTTGGTGTACTCTTCAAAATAAAAAAAAGATTTTAAAATTGGATCGGTAGATCATGAAATAATTACCAAAAATCATTGTTTTCAGAGAATATCGGATTCCAAAATTGGAATCTACACCTCTATCAAAAAAATAGTTTTTGACAATTATTTTATAATCTATCAGTCCAATATTGGATATCATTCTTTTATTTTAAAGAGTATACCAAGAGCTACAAATTAGCTTAAGTGTTCATTGTAATCTAATCATTGGATCATGAGATAATGCACTTAATCTTTTTTTTTTAATTTTGCACTGATTTTATATATGAACTTTTTGCAGTTGACTCACGGATCACAAATTAGCCTATTATTAAGGATATCTAAAGTTAGAGAATAGCAATATAATATGAATAAATAAAAATGGTAAATTTTGCAATATCTGTGTAAAACTTTTATATTTTTATTAATTGGAAAATGTTTACTAATATTTCTTATTTTTTTTAGTTTTATTTAGAATTTAATTAGCAAATTTTTGGAAATGAAGGTTAGTTAAATTTTTTTGTTTTGTCTATTTCTTTTTATTTTTGATTAATTTTAGTTTTTTTTTTTTCTTTAGGTTTATTGTTGAATAGGTAGATAGGTATTTTTTTTATATTGTATTTTGTTTAATTTTTTATTTCTTGCATTAAATTCTTTTTTATTAGATCTTCTGGTTGGTACAAATAGAACTTTTTTACAAATTGTTATTGTCCAATTGTAATTTGTTCACATTACGAATAATAAATAAAAAATATATAATTATTATGATAAGTTTTCAAAAGAATATTTGTATAGTAATTTAGAAATATACTAATTATTTTTTTAATTTTTTTAAAAAGTTTCTATAAAAATTTGGCTCATACTTTCAAAAGGATCCTGCTTACTTATAATAAAGATCTCTGTAAAAAATTCCAAATTTACTAGTAATTTTACTAGCAATCTTATTGGTTAATTAGTTTAAAATAAAAATAATCATAATAATTTAGTGTAATATTTCCTTTTTTATATGTAATTTATCTATATAATAGAATCTTCAAAATTTTTTACATATGAATTTTACCTTATGTTTCTGCCTTTCTGCCTTTCTGGTGACTTTATTAAAAGTAAGCGGGATTCTCTTTTAAGTTCATAATTCCATATGATTGGATATAAGTATAACTGATAAAAGATATAAAATTCCTTAAAGAAAATCATATTACTTAACAATTCAAAAGAAAAGTTAATGTTAATGTCATATATTAAAAATACCATAATATTCTAGAAATTAAACAACTATTTTTTGAACTTAATTTCAGCTAAAATGATCATAATTCTGGTTAAGATCACCATAATGTGGCTTATTTTCAAGTGTTGCTTAATTTCAGAATAGTATAGTAAATATGATATGATCATATTATATGATCAATCACTTTATTTTAATGGATTCTTCAAATAATATTTTTAACATTTTATTGAATTCTTTTATTTTAGAGATAGTTATCTAAAATGTAATAAAAGTTAAGGTCACGTGTCAATTAATTTTTGAACGCGCGTGATCGACGTGCATTTTTGTAAGATCACGATCTTGTGTAACGTCAAGTGTGAAAAATAAAAAATTTTTTGATTATCGAAGCTTAATTATTTTAGTCATCGACGTTTATTTAATTATGGCTTCTAAAGAAGTAATGTTAACAAATAATCTTATGGACGTAGATACTGAAGAGGAAAAGTATACGATGCATGAAATCGGTTTATATGATCCTTTAAGCACAAATATGAAAGTTGCTTGTCATAAATTATTATCAAAAATTGAACAAATCAATCAACAAAATTCTTCATTTTCTTCAATTATTTCAGAAGGACAATACGAAATTTTGAATTCTTATATAATAAATGATAATAAGAATGAAATGAATAATACTAAAAAATTATTAGATTGTATATCAGATTTACTTCTAATTCCGGCATTAACTCTTAATATAGCTAATTTATTTCGTCCAATTTTAATCGATCTTGTTTCGCGTTGGTTATCATCAAACAATAATGATACTATGGAAGTTGATTATGATGTGTTGTCTAAAGTTGAAAAAGTTGCTAATGCATTTAGTTTATTACTTCCAATTGAACCCCAACTTTTAAGGTAAATAGCTTTTAAATCTAATTTTTTTCGTTTCAAGCTAATTTGATTCTCTAATTTTCTAAACGATACTTTAGTTTTGCGGTTACATTTTTTTCACAAACATCCTCATTGCTAGAGAGACTCAATTTCTTAAATCAAGAAGATATAAGCAATGAAGTATACAAATATTATAATTTCAGACTTTATAATTAATTGCATTATTTTTTATTTATTTTACTTTATGATTATCTAGAATTCCCAGGCAACTAAAGAATTGCAACTACTTTTATTAACCACTTATCGACTTTTAAGATTTTCTGGGAGTACTTTTATAAAATTGTGGAATTGGTCACCACTTTTTCAATTGTTGATTCATGTTAATAAAGCCATACGACATTTAACAGTTTTGTGTTTAAGTATTGTATTTAATATGAGTGATGAACAGAGAGAAAGTGCGTTTCATTATTGGGTTGGTGCAGATAATGAGATGATCTCAATTGAATGGGAGAATGGGAATACACAAGACATTGGAATATTGTCGTAAGTTTGTTATTTTCTTCGTTATTGTAATTATTTAGAACATACAATTAATTGATTATTATTATTAAGACTTTTGGAACAAGTATCTCTTGCAAAACAACAATTAAAATTTTTACAAAATGATTTTATAAATCAAAAGTCTTCTGAACTTTTTCAAATTAGTGAATTAGACTTGTCTCCATTAACAGTCGATATTTCTGGAGTATTATTACCAAAATCATTTACTTGTTCAGAGAAATCTTTCGTGTCAAACAAGCAAAAACTTGTTTTGACAGATACAACTAAAAATAATTTATATTCCATATGTTTGGCAATTTCAATGGGCTCACCAGTTTTGCTTGAAGGTATTATTGGAGCAGGTAAAACTGCCTTGGTTGAAGAAATTGCTAGAGTAACTGGACGTGAGCATGATCTTGTGAAAATTCACTTAGGAGATCAAACAGATTCTAAAGTCCTTTTAGGTACTTACGTTTCTACACCCACTCCTGCTTCATTTCGTTGGCAACCTGGTGTCCTCACAACTGCAGTTCGTGATGGACGGTGGGTTTTAATTGAGGATATAGATCTTGCACCTATGGAAGTTATATCAATTTTACTCCCTTTGCTTGAAACGCGTCAGCTTTTTATTCCTAGTAGGGGTGAAAAAATTGACGCGAAGCAAGGATTTCAATTATTCGCAACAAAAAGCTTGTTGCCGATAGATGGAGGAAGAAGATCAGTACATCAACGTGTAAATGACTCAAGCTTTGGAGAAACTTTGTGGACTCGGATAAAAGTCAGCCCGTTAAGCGTTGATGAACTTGCGTGTGTTGTCAGAGATCGTTTCGTTGTTTTACAAGAATATGTACCAGATATTATGAATGTGTTTAATACTATAATATCGATTCATCATGATTCAACATTTTTATCGAATTCAGGTCGATATATTTCGACACGTGATTTAATGAAATGGTGTGAGAGAATGAGGGTTCTTTTATGCTCAAGAAATAATATAATTACAACCCAGGGAATAACACAAAATATAAGAGAAGATTTGTTTAAAGAGGCGGCTGATTGTTTTTGCTCAATGATTTCCGATTATGAAAGTTGGATTGCGATTTTGGAAAGGATTGGTGATGCGCTGCAAGTATCAAAGGAATGGGTTCACTTATATGTGAATTCATATTTACCTGAAATGAAAATTGATGATAAAATTATATCTATTGGAAGGGTTAATTTAGTTCTATCAGATCGGAAAGAAGATATAATTAGACCAGGAATACAAAAGAGACCTTTTGCTGTTACAGGGCATGCTTTGAGATTATTGGAACAAATTGCCGTGTGTGTCCATTTATGCGAGCCTGTGTTATTAGTTGGTGAAACTGGTACAGGTAAAACGACAGTGATCCAACATCTTGCAAAAATTATACATCAAAATCTTGTGGTTGTGAATTTATCACAACAAAGTGACAGTGGTGATCTTCTCGGTGGGTTCAAACCTGTTGATGCTAAAATTCTTGCAAGTCCACTTAAAGAGGAATTTGATAAACTTTTTGAAAAGACTTTTTCTATTCGACGAAATGTGCGGTTCTTGGAAACTGTTCGAAAAGTATATATTGCAAGAAAATTTGATAAGTTTGTGTCTCTTATGAAACAGGCCATTAAAATGGCGGGACAAAAATTCAACGAAGATTATAACCATGATATGGATGATCAAGATAGTAATTCGTTGCAAAAACATTCTTCTCGAAAGTCTTCAAATCCTGAATTACGGAAACGCTGGAAAATATTCGAAAACTCTATTATAGAGTTTGAAAGTCAACAGGATCAAATACGTAATAAATTCGTTTTTAGTTTTGTAGAAGGTTCGTTGGTAAAAGCTGTGACAAAAGGTGATTGGATACTTTTAGACGAAATTAATTTGGCATCTACAGAAACATTGGAATGCTTGAGTGGCTTGCTTCAGGATTCTCAAGGATCTTTATTATTGACAGAAAAAGGTGATATTGAACCAGTCAAAAGACATCCAAATTTTCGTGTCTTTGCCTGTATGAATCCTGCTACTGATGTGGGTAAACGAGATTTACCTCCAGGATTAAGAAATCGATTTACCGAGTTTTATGTTCATTCACCTGATAAAAGACGAGATGATTTATTAACTATAGTCAAACAGTATTTAGCTGGTTGCGTTCACGGTGATGAACGTGCTTGTACCGATATTGTAGAATTTTATATAGCTGTCAAAGAGTTACAACAGCGACATATAATTGCTGATGGTGCAAATCAAAGATTTCATTTTAGTATAAGGACGCTAACTCGTGCATTAAGTTATGTAGTACAAATAACACCATCTTATGGATTAAGACG
The DNA here is from genome assembly GCA_021464525.1 of Rhizophagus sp. LPA8_4_AMF. Taxonomy (NCBI): domain Eukaryota; kingdom Fungi; phylum Glomeromycota; class Glomeromycetes; order Glomerales; family Glomeraceae; genus Rhizophagus; species Rhizophagus sp. LPA8_4_AMF. Next base: position 79,574 of record JADRCO010000009.1, on the reverse strand, counting down.
TTCTATGTATGAGGGATTTTGTATGACCTTTTTAACACAATCAAATAAAGAAAGTGAAATTTTGTTGAGGGGTTTAGTAGAGAAATTTTTGTTAAATGGTGTCAAAAATCCTAAAAATTTAATTACACAAATTCCTAAACAGCCTTTAAATGGTAATTACATCCAATTTGGATACTTCTGGCTCGAATTAGGAGATTATCCTGAACATATGCCCCATTATATTTTAACGCCATCTGTTAAAAAGAATTTGGACAATCTTTCAAGAGTTGTAATGAGTGGGAAATATCCTGTCTTAATTCAAGGTCCTACATCTGTTGGTAAAACAAGTATGATTCAATATTTAGCCAAACGTTCTGGGCATCGCTTTGTGAGAATCAACAATCATGAACATACCGACATTCAAGAATATCTTGGAACTTATGTTTCTAATTCTGAAGGAAAACTAGAATTTCAAGAAGGTGTATTGGTTGAAGCATTAAAGAAAGGATATTGGATTGTGTTAGATGAATTGAATTTGGCACCAACGGATGTTTTGGAAGCTTTAAATAGGTTATTAGATGATAATAGAGAGTTGTTGATTCCAGAAACTCAAGAAATTATTAAACCTCACAAAGGTTTTATGTTATTTGCAACTCAGAATCCTCCTGGTTTATATGGAGGTCGCAAAGTACTTTCCCGTGCTTTTCGTAATAGATTTTTAGAACTACATTTTGATGATATACCGGAGGATGAATTAGAAGTTATTCTTTCAGAGAGATGTAAAATTGCTCCATCTTATTGTAAACGACTTGTACAAGTTTACAAGCATTTAATGGAAAGAAGACAAGGAACAAGAATTTTTGAACAAAAGCACGGTTATATTACGTTGAGAGATTTATTCCGTTGGGCAGAGAGAGGTGCCATAGGATATCAGGAATTAGCAGAGCAAGGATATATGTTATTAGCCGAGAGAATAAGGAAACCTGATGAAAAATTGATCGTAAAACAAGTTTTGGAATCAGTTATGAAAGTAACAATCGATGAGCAAAAAATGTATGACTGTTCAAATATGGATGAGTTTAAAAAATACATATCCTTGAGATATGGCAAAACAGATATTGTTTGGACTAAGGCTATGAAACGTCTATTTACTTTAGTTACTCGATGCTTAAAATTTAATGAGCCAATTTTATTGATTGGCGAAACCGGCTGTGGGAAAACAACAATATGTCAAATGTTGGCAGAAGTAAAGGAAAAAGAATTACATATTGTTAATTGCCATCATAGTACTGAGACAGCTGATCTGCTTGGTGGTCAAAGGCCATTAAGAAATAAGGGAAATCTAAATAATGATCTTATACGCGATCTAATCGACTTTTTAAGAAAATATGCTCCTCAAGAAAACATATGTTTAGAAGAGATAGATCTGAGTCAGTTGATCACTCTATTCCAAGATTTTTGTAAGGATGAGAAGTGGAATATATCCCCAACAGTATTTGATGAAAATATCACTAATTTAGTAACATCATTACGCTTAAGATGTAAGCAAGCTCGCACATTGTTTGAATGGCATGATGGTCCGTTAGTTCAAGCCATGAAGCATGGCAATTTCTTTTTACTTGATGAGATATCCTTAGCAGATGATTCAGTTATCGAGCGTCTCAATAGTGTCCTTGAACCAAGTAGGATTTTAGTGCTAGCAGAAAAAGGTGGAAAACATGTCGAGGAATTAGTTGCGAAAAATGGGTTTCAGTTCTTAGCAACTATGAATCCTGGAGGTGATTATGGAAAAAAGGAACTGTCCCCAGCATTGAGAAATCGATTTACAGAAATTTGGGTTCCATCTGTTACAGATCACGAAGATTTATTACATATAATTGAAACCCAATTTTCACATGATAGTCTAGCAGGATATGGCCACAAAATTCTTGATTTTATAGAGTGGTTTTCACGCTCATTGAACAATAATCGTACCATGATTAGTTTGCGAGATATTTTATCATGGGTTTCATTTATGAACTCTACAGTAGAACAATTGGGACCGCATGAATCTTTTGTTAATGGAGGAAGTCTTGTGTTTTTGGATGGTCTTGGTTCCAACGGAGCATCGGGATCATTGTTATCCGGACAAGTGTTGAAGGAATTTAGAATGAAATGTCTCGCAAAATTATTGGAATTGAATGGTGATCTTAAACAAGATAATGTTTTTAGTCAAAACTTTACAAATGAAAATGAAAAAATTCATTATACAGAATCATTATTCGGAATCCATCCATTTTATATACCTAAAGGAAAGTTTGGCAACTATCAAATTACTTTTACTTTGCAAGCGCCAACGACATTGGATAATGCAATGCGTGTACTTCGAGCTATGCAATTAAAAAAACCAATATTATTAGAAGGAAGTCCTGGAGTAGGAAAAACAAGTCTAATTACAGCATTGGCCGCAGCATCTGGGCATAAGCTTATTCGAATTAATTTATCCGAACAAACGGATTTAATGGACTTATTTGGTTCTGATCTTCCCGTTGAAGGTGGTAGTAATTGTGAATTTGCATGGCGCGATGCACCATTTCTTCAAGCAATGAAATCTGGTGACTGGATTCTCTTAGATGAATTGAATCTTGCTTCTCAGTCAGTTTTAGAAGGTCTCAACTCATGTTTAGATCATCGCGGTGCTGTATATATACCCGAATTAAATAAGGAATTCTTTTGCTCTAATGAATTTCGTGTTTTCGGTGCTCAGAATCCTATACATCAAGGTGGAGGAAGAAAAGGACTTCCAAGATCCTTTATCAATCGATTCACACAAGTTTATATAGAACAACTTACTAAAACAGATATGCTTTTCATTGCTAAATGTCTTTTCCCTCAAATTGAAAATTCATTATTGGAGAAAATTATAGAATTTAACAACCGAATGTACGAAGATACAATGATTTCATGCTTATTTGGTAGAAAGGGTTCTCCCTGGGAATTTAACTTACGCGATGTTTTTCGCTGGTTAGAACTTTTAACCAATGATAGAGGTCTCGGATTTAATTCAATTCCTGATCAATATCTGGACCTTATTTATTTGCAGAGAATGAGAACTATCGAAGATAGAATTCACGCTATTAATTTATTTAATGAAATTTTTGATAAAAATTATCAACAACCAAAAAATCCTTATTATCATATTAATTCGCGTTATATTCAGATCGGACATTCTCTTCTTCAACGTCAATCAAATTGTGGATATAAGTATATAGAAAATTCACTTCATATTTTACATTCTCAATTGAGGCCCTTAGAATCCCTAATGAAATGTGTAGAATTCAATTGGATGGTAATTCTTACCGGACATGAAGCAACCGGGAAAACAAGTCTTGTTAGACTGTTGGCTAATTTAACTGGTAATCATCTTGAGGAATTTGCAATGAATAGCTCCGTTGATACAATCGAATTACTTGGTGGATTCGAACAAGTAGATTTAGCTAGACATCGACAAATAGTTATCAATGAATTAAGACGATTATCAATTGAAGTGACAAAGAAAGTTCTTATTGTTTCACATTCGAGCAATTTATTTAAGGATAATGATGCATTACAAGTATTGAAAAAACTTAATGATATATTATTTACCTTGGAAAATCATATTAAATTTAGTACCCAAAATTCAACAACTAATCGTTCTTCACTTCAGTTGGATTATACAGTAGTTGACCATTTGTTAGATATTCTACAACAAACAATGGTCAAGTATAACTTGTGCTCACTCTTTGATAATGAAAAAAGCAATCTGCTGGACAAAATCACAACACTCAAATTTCTTGAAAGTGGACCTATTACTGGTCGGTTTGAGTGGATTGACGGAGTTCTTATAAACGCACTCCAAAATGGTCATTGGTTGTTGATTGATAATGCCAATCTTTGTAATCCATCTGTATTGGATAGGCTTAACTCATTGATTGAACCAAATGGAGTCTTGATGATTAACGAGAGAGGTCTTATAGACGGTGACGTAAAAATTATTCAACCTCATAAAAATTTCAGGTTATTTATGACTACTGATCCAAGAAATGGTGAATTATCTAGATCTATGAGGAATCGTGGCGTAGAAATAGCCTTGTTGAAGACAGAACTTTTTGAAAATCAACGAGATATTATTAAAATTGCAAACGGACTCGGACTTCGTGTCTCAGAACTTGTCTCTTTTACGAATAATTCTCAGTTTAGTGTAGAAGGAAATTCTTGCATGTTGTCTTTAAGACAAAATATGAGAGAATATATCTTATTTTCTCGATTCATTGTTGAGATGCTTCAGCGAGGCGAAGGACTACTACAGGCTTTACATAAAGCTCTTCGACAAATTTACTTCGTTGATTGCGTACCGAATGAAATGATGAAGTATCTTCAAGATTTTACAAAGAAATACAATGAAGAGAACTTAATCTGTACCTTATCTCCTACAAATTGTCCATTTAATGAGGGAATGTTTATTAAGGAGGAGGCAAGACTGTCTATGGTCTATCTTCAAGGATCTTATTTGATGTACCTTTTATTTAAATATGGGTTTTCTAAATTAAACCATAATGACTTGTTATCGTCTTCCTCATTACAAGAATTACTTGTATCTTGTGATTATTTTATTGAGAATACTTCTCTAGATGATGTTTCTGTGAGGAATCGCTGGCTTGGCTTTGTTTCTTATTTAATTCGGTCATTTAATTTGGTGGATATTCATGAGATAAATATTTTAGAGTATATCAAATTCATGAACGATACCTTGATTGGTCATCCACTTGTTTCTCACCTTAATGAAATTAAAATTCAATTAGCTAAACTAATTGACCTGAATTTATCTTTTATAATGTCTCAGGTGAGAGATATTCTGTCTTTATTTTAAGTGTCTCTTCTTTTAATAACATTTTAATATCTTCTTTAGCCTCTTGATATTACTAGCAATTACCCTTTGGTTATGTCAATTAGTCGCTTCGAAAATAGGAAATACAACAGTGATAAGGATGAGACGATATATAACTTATGGAATCGATATTCTCTCAAGATTAAAGTATTTAACCTTATGAAGAGACTGCAAAGACAAGATTATATCGAAAATTTATCTTATGAAAAGGCGACACGAAAAAAAGTATCAAAGTTGACTTTATCCCAACAGTCATATTGTTATCATCACGGTAGAATATCGGATAACCAATTAAGTCATCTCGTTGTTGCAAATTTTTTTCCATTCTTGCAAGAATTTAAAAATTTCGTAAGATTATGGATTAATCAAGGGAATTACGAAAAATCTGACGTAAGATCAATCATTAGCCTTGAAAAGATTTTTTTTTTTTTTATAAACATTTTAGATAATTATAAATTATGTTTAATTTATAATAGGTTGTATTATTTGATAATTTATTTGATTATCATGAGTTCTTATGGGAATTTCTGCAACAAAACTCGCTTGATCTTGGTGAATTATATGTTTGCACCAAAATGGTTAAAAAAGCTCTGAGACACTTGATTGATAAATTTAAAGAACACACGAAAAATTTGCTTAATATATGTGATAGCATAACTGGGGACACAGTATTAACGACAGGAAAATTCATGAACATTTTGTGGAAGCATTTTCATCATATAACACTTTCGAGAATCGATCTATTTAAACTAAAAAACGAATTATCTGAAATCAATTTTAATATGAATATCGAATGCCAAGGTAAAACATTTGCAATTAATTATATAGCAAATTATTCACTTATTTTATATCTAATTAATATATTTTCGGTAGATAATAAAAAAATACAGTTGCATGAGATAGATGTAGAGTTGAAAGTAATGTTGATAGATGCTGTTGCAACATTGTATTTTATTGATGAAAATCAAAATTCTGAATCAACGGATGAGTTGTTAATTTCTATACAAAAGATTCCTCAGGCAAATATTGGAAGTTTTATTTGTCGTTAGTTTATTAATGTGAAACATAATGGTTAAATTATATTAACTTTATATAAAATTTTTATTACTAATAGTATATTCAAAAATATTTACGAAGTTCGCAGAAGCCCACAACTCAAATTAAGCCTCTACCTTTAATGGACTATTTTAATTTAATTCAAGAGATGCAAATTATTTCACAATTGCAGTTAGCAGCTTCACAAGGAACCGATTTGAACAATGTAAGTTATCAAGAAAATGATACATCTAAACAATTTCCAATTAACATTTACTTATTCATTTACTTATTTACATCAAGGAAAATTGTCGAGCGATTCTTAATCAAATCTCAGAATTTCGTGACTTTGCTTTAAAAAATTGTTCTTGGTCTCCACTAGATTTTGTTCCTTATCAACAGCTTTTATGGATTTATGGACCTGGATCTAAAGGTTATTATAAAAAATATGATAGAAATGATAAAAAAAAAAAAAAATTTAAATAATAAGTAAAAATTTGGTGTTTTATAGTGCCGGATGGCAAAGCCAAGGTCATATTCAACAATATTTTACAGGATATTATATATGGATGGCACAATAAACTATGGAATAATTTGTTTAACAATTTATATATAAGCGAAACCAATTTAAGCGCCAAGATATTTGTAGAGGCAAGCTTTTTATTTTTTGTATCTTTGTTATAATTTTAAATTGCAATTCTATTGTTGATGTTAATTATTGATTATCAATTCCAAATGTTATAGAATACTGCAGGGCCTGGGAGGATATTCCAAAGCGTTTTAAGCTTTTATTATTTTAATTATACGTAAGCGAAAAAACCACATTTGTTTTTGACGTATCGAAAAAAATGTCTAACCTCTAAATTTCGTCTTTTTAAGTCGCCGAATACAATCTATATCTGTCGGTTCTTTTGACACCGAACTAGCACAACTTGTAGAATATGGAAAGCTTGCGGGAAGTGATTCGCTATTGATTTATAAAATCAATCGGAAATGTTTAGACTTTATATTCCTCATTCAACAAGTTAAACAAGTGAGTTAATAAGTTTCATTTATTATACATTTGAAATAGATACATCTTTATTACTTTGTAATAACAATCTTTTTTAATAAACTAGATATTTATCTCATTAAAGGAAAGATTTTCACAAGAAATTTTTCGTGGAATTAATGAAAAGCTTGATACTGTTATTAATGTAGTTAATTCTTTATCGAATAATAGCGTCATTAATAGTGATTCATTATCACCATCGATTGCTGTAGAATCTCTTTATGTTGTGTCAAGTGGTTTGAAAGAAATAGTTGATCCTGCTTTGCGAGCTGTTTTAGACCAATGGATTATACCATCAATTCATTTGCTGGTTCAAGTATTAGAAGAATATAATCCGTTACAATTGAATGCGGATGTTTATCAGAAAATAGGCAAAATTTGGGTCTTTCTCTCTCTAGGTTTTATTTCCTTATACATACCGAATTATCCACTTGACCCAACAGCCGAAGCACGTTCGAGGTGTCATTTTCTTCAACTTAAACAATCGAGCTTAGAAATTGAAATTGATATTCGTACAAAAATTGAACAAGGTTTCACTGGTGAATGTGATAATTGTAAGATAGAAGACTGTAAAAAAAGTTTAGAAGAAGTTAAATTACTTCTTGGACGTGCATCAGTTAACTTATCTTTAAGGCCGGAACGATCACAACTTAATGAACTTTTTAAGCATATTCATTATATTTGTAATAATGTTATAGACGAACAACATATATTTGGGCTATTGAATGATTTTGAGAATGGAAATGATTCAGCTATTCTTCAACGAGAAAATTTATTTCAAGAAAAAATAATTCAGTTTATTCAACGAATGACATCGAACTATCCCCTTTACCAAGATTTACTGCAGCCGTTGTACGTTGCTCTCTTTCAAATTAAATACGGAGTTCGAATAATAGCTTCTTCATATAAAAATCTCGTTTCTACACGAGACAAATTAATATATAGCGTTATAAAATCTTTAGTAAATATTACCAAGCTAGGATGCTCCAAAAAATGTATTGAGGTTATTACGGCACAAGAATCATATGCAATTGTCAAAGATCTCATTTTCTCTCAGCAATCAAGACCAGATAAATGGGATCAATATCTCAAATATCTTGTCGTTATTTTGTATTGCATACATTATCATATATCAAAACGCGGGAATATTATTTTCGATGATTTTATTTCTATTCAACGTGTCTTTGGTGAAATAACTGATATCTATGGCGCTGCTGAGGAGCAAAAAAACAAAATTGCTCAAGAGAATGAAAGTTTATATCGAAATAAGACAAAAGTATACCATAAAGTCAATGAAGAACAATATTCTGAATATGAATTTAAGCAAATGTTTCCAGATTTTAATCACGAATTCGCAGATATAAGTGATGATATAGAAATTAATTCAAACAAAGATTTTTCTCAATTTGAGGAAAATATCTCAATTCTGAGTGAGGAAATTCTTTTTGAGATAGGCAAATTATTTACAAAGCTCGTGACCGATTTCTATTTAAATTTACCACGGAAAATTTTAAATTTTGAAGTTCCAACTAAAGAAGTTTTCTGGAAATCATATGTCATGGCACGAGATTTATCGTTATTTGCTGGTAAAATCTTTCCAGAGGAATTTGATGAAGCAATTGTAACTTCCCAAATTTTAGGAACGTCTCTTTTGAAAAAATGGTTGATTGATGGTATCGAACCTGGGCATGATACCTGTAATATTATTAAAAATGCTGATTTGAAAATGTATGATTTTTATAATGACCAAAACATTATTGAAGCCAAGAAGTTGGCTCCGATAATTTCAGATCTTCAAAAGCATGTCAAAGAATTACTTGTAATGTGGCCTGAGCATGCTATTCTTCAACAAATCGATAAAATATGCGATAGAATTCAAGGATTCACGTTAAACTCGCCTATTGCAAAATTTCTCACTGGATTAGAGATCTTATTACAAAAAACAGAAGACTGGGAAGCTTATGCTAATCGGGAAGTATCAATAAAACTTCATAGAGAAAAGATTACTAATCTTATTGTGCAATGGCGCCAATTGGAACTAACTTGTTGGCCAAATCTACTTACTGCTCAAGACAAATATCATGAAAGAACTGCTTATAAGTGGTGGTTTCATCTCTACAATTGCATCGTTCATCCTGTTGATTCATTGTGTATCAAGGTTGTTACAAATGAGAGGATCGATCAAAATTTCAAGGATCATATATCTGAAATAGTTCGAACACTGGATCAGTTTTTACAATCTTCAAAAATAGGCGATTTTAAGGCACGATTAGATTTGATACATGCTTTCTATGTATATCTTTGCATGAAAGATTATTTTCGCGTGAGAAATACTAGCGATCAATCTACAGAATTTTCACATGCTTCACTTTACTCCAAAACTGCCGATGCATTATTAAATGTTTACAAGTATTATGGTCAATTTTTGGATCACAATACTAACACTTTAAAAGAACTTCGTAAGCCTATTGAAAAAGAATTGAAACAATTTGTGAAGATTGCTAGCTGGAAAGATGTTAATATTCATGCATTGAAACAAAGTGCTCAAAAAACCCATAGGCAATTAAATAAATGTGTTCGAAAATACAAAGATATCCTTAATAAACCGATCATGGATGTAATAACAGATTATCAGGTTAATATGGCGACGACGATTCATCCCAAAGAAAAGGATGTTATTGAACAAGCTATGACTCAGAAATGGATTTCTAATTGTGAACCGGTTGAGCCAATTGGAAAAATTTTAGAATTACAAAATTCGCTTAACAGACAAAATTTTCCTGTTCCTGAACGTTTCTTAAATATTAGGAATACTTTGAAGAAGCTTCGTTCATATTGCCAACAAGATATTTATACCAAAATAAGTTTAACTTACAATCGAGCTCTTGATGGTTTTGCTACCGAAATAATTTTACGTATCAAAAAGCTTCAAGATGAGACACCACATTTAATGAATGAAGAAAATAAGTACATTATAAAGAATCAAAAGTTAATTAAGAAAAAATCTATGGTAGACCTTTTGAGAGAACTGAAGCGTCTTGGATTATGTTATTTTCCTAATAAGAATATAATCGAACAACAGCAAAATATTGTTGGATATGTGCTACAGCTTCCTAGAGTAGAATTGCAGAATTCTTTACCTATGATTAGTGATTTTGAAATTCTTAAAGTTCCATCATCTGTTAAAGATGATGTAAGAGAATCCATTTCTACCTGGAAGAAAGCTGATGAATACTATTATAAGATTATTGCGAGAATGATTCATCTTCGGAATGTTGCATCCAGTTATTCAAAGGATTTAACTTCACAGGAAGTTCAAAAAGGACTTGGCTTTTCTGAAGATTTGTTGTATCTTTTAATTCAAGAACGCAAAAATATACAAGCTCTTGATAAACAATATGTTAGACTTCTAGGAGTATTGATTCAATTTTCAAGAATTTACTCTTCACATAATGCTCAACATTCCTATACAAAAGTATGTGAATATTTATCATTTTGCTCAATCGATGAACGTACAGTATGGAATTTCAAGGAAATTTTAGATGACTTGAATTCATTATTATTTCATTCATGTGTAATTTTTGATATACAAAAACAAAACGAACAGTCTAATTACTTAAGTCATTTCGAAGAAATCGGTACAAAACTACACGATTGGCTTGATAAAATTTCTTCAGTTCGTAAGGATTTTGTTCATTTGTTCGATCGGGAAATTTTGCTTCCAGAATATACAATAGGGAAAAAAGCATTAATCACAAAGGATATTATAAACCTAGTTAAAAATAATATTGTTTTGATTGATGATCTTTATCAATTTGTCAGAGATTATTCTTCTCGAATTAAATGTTTCTCTCATATCTTGGCACCAATTTGTGATTATATAAAAAATTGTATTGGAAATCTTTGTTTAACTGAAACGGTTCATAATGAAATGAACCTGAACAGTCAGACGACGACTGTTCTCGGAAATATTGCTAAAAAAGTCAATGATTTAATAGATGCAGTCCTTGTTGCTATTCAGGATTTACAAAAGCCATCTGCCGAACCAACCAAAGACACTTCGAATTTGTTATCAGTTAATGATAAGGACGAAGAAATTGATGATGATATACCTGATGGATATATACTCCAAGAACACGAACACATATTAAACCTCGGTAAACATTTACGTATACCTTTGGTTCTTGATAGATTTATCATTCTCCATGAACAACTAATCAATTTAACGGATGACGAAAGGTTTAATAATTTGGATTGCCAAAATTTAATTTCAAATTTGTTACAAAGAATATTTCCATTTATTCAGCAATACTATTTAGTCGTTCAATATTATTTGAATAGCTTTATCTATCACCATAAGTCATTATGCAAATTAACCTACATACTTTGCAATTCGTTTGCTACAGTTTTCATGAAAGGTTATTGTATGCCACAAATGGAATCAGGTGATGATGAAATAGGAGATATCGAAGAAAATGCTCAAGGTACCGGTATTGGAGAAGGTGAAGGTACTAAAGATGTGAGCGAAGAGATTGAAGATGAGGAACAAGTATTAGGTAATCAAAATGAAATGAAAGACCATGATTCAGCTAATGATCGGTTGAAATTAAAAAAAGATAAAGGAATTGAAATGGAAAATGATTTTGAAGGAACAATAGAAGATGTGGAAGATGATGAAAATCGAGATGAGTCAGATGATCAAACTTCGGAAAATATAGAACAAGAAATGGGTCAATTCGATGATAATGATCCTGATGCTGTAGATGAAAAGATGTGGGGAGATGATTCTGCAGATGATGTAGAAGAAAGTAGAAAAACAACTAATACAAAACAAGAGTCTGGAGCTCAGGGTGAGACAGATATTGTCGCTAAGGAAGATCAAGAGACTACTATACAAGATTCTCAAGAAAAAAACACAGAAAATGAGGAAATGGATGTAGAAGGGGATAATAAACAAGATTCTATGGAAACAGAATATCAAAGCGATGATGATAACATAAACGAAGAATATGATAATTTTGATAAAAATGACCATTTTAATGTCGATATTCCTCAAGCTGATACATTAGAACTTCCTGAAGATATGGTGATAGATGACACAGAAGGAAACACAAATGAAGAAGAAATAAATGATAATGTTCCCTCGAATATGGATATTGATGAGTCAGAAGTGCAGGCAAAAGATACCATGGACAATACTCGAGATGGTTTTAATGAAGTTTATGATGCAATGGAAACAGATGAAATCAATGATGACTCGATTTCTAACGAAACAAAAGATGAAAATAAATTAGGCGTTGAAATGATTGAAAATAATGATGAGATTTCTGACGAGAATCAACAGGAAAGTTCTAAGGGTGAAGTACCAAAAGAACGACTTAATCATAAGGTTCAACTTTCTACTGATGATAATCAATTAGAAGATATGAATATTGAAAAGGAAGATCAAAAAGCTTCATCTAATCAAGAACAACCAAATTCTGATGCACCAGCAGAAAATTTATTTGGTGTGGATGGAGAATCTGGTAAAGCAAATACGACATCATCTAAATCATCTGGTAATGGAGCTGAACAATCTTTGCAAGAAACCGAGAATCAGGACTCTAATAATAATTCACAACGATTTAAGTCTAAAGGTGAATCTAGCTCGAATAATACAGATGAGTTAAAAAAAAGCGAAAATACAATTGAAAACCAGAGTAAAGACCAAAGTACAAAAGACGCCAATCCACATAGAAGTCTTGGTGATGCTTTGAAGCAATGGAGACGCCGTCTTGACAATATTGTTAAAGGAAGCGAAAACACATCTGAACAAGAGAACAGTCTCGAGCAGAATCAAATCGTAAATGAAGATCAACCGTTCGAATTTCTTGAAAATGATGATGATTCTCATGATCTTCAAACGATGGGAGCAGCAGCGGAGGATCAGATTGGAGCAATTGATAATAATGAACAGCACTATAATTATGAAACAAATTATGCAGTTGAAGAAAATGAAATAGATTATGATAATTCTCAGAAAGATGAAATAACTGATGTTCTTCCTATGAATGATTATAATCATAGTGAAAATGAAAAAGGAGCAATCCTTTCCCAGAAAATCGTAAAACAGGATGATGAGCAACAATTGTTTGATGAAAAGCTTAATCCTCTGAGTATCTATTCTTCTCGCTTTACACACAAACCTTTAACTCGGGAAGAAATTGAGAGTTTACGTCAAGAATTAGAAATTAAATTAACAGATTGGAGACAGTCTGGAAGAGATATTACCAAGGCTAGAGAATTGTGGCAAAAGTATGAAAACCTTACTTATGATCTAGCAAATGGACTCTGTGAACAGTTAAGATTAATCCTTGAACCTACACTTGCTACAAAACTTAAGGGTGATTATCGAACTGGAAAACGACTTAATATGAAAAAGATTATACCTTATATTGCTAGTGATTTTAAAAAGGACAAAATTTGGCTTCGTCGTACTAAACCAAGTAAAAGGCAATATCAAGTCATGATTGCTGTTGATGATTCGAAATCAATGTGTGAAACTCATTCGATTCAGTTAGCTTATGAAACTTTGGCACTTATTTCGAAAGCACTTTCGCAGCTTGAAGTAGGAGATCTTTCAATTGTTAGTTTTGGTGAAAAAGTTCAATTACTTCATTCTTTTGATCGCCCATTTAGCAGTGAAGCAGGAGCTCAAGTACTACAACAATTTACATTTGAACAAAATAAAACATATGTTCGATCTCTCATGGAAACTTCTATCACACTTTTGGAGCATGCAAAGAATAATGGTACAAAAAATAAGGAATTATGGCAACTTCAGCTTATAATATCAGATGGTGTTTGCGAGGATCATGAAAGTCTTAAAGCTCTTGTTCGAAAAGCTGCTGAAGCACGAATAATGGTAGTGTTTATTATCGTTGATAACAAGCCGGGAAAGGATTCAATCATGTCAATGAATCATGTAAAATATAAATCTATTAATGGGCGCATGACAATACACATGGAAAGATATTTGGATACATTTCCTTTCGATTATTATGTAGTTTTAAGAGATATTAATGCTTTGTCAGAAACTTTGGCTGATGCATTAAGACAATATTTTAGTATTATCAGTCAAAATAGCGAATAAAAATTGTTTTTTTTTCCCGTAACAAATACATATTTCTCGATTATATTATGTGAACAAAAATAAATTAAGAATTATTTCGTCTTCGTCGTCACGTGATCAAGTCTGTTTAAAGAAACCTTTTTTATTTTTTTTTTTTATTATTGACTCGTATCGATTAAAGAGCCAAAGCATCAAAAGTAAATCCTAATTGATTAGTTAACCGTTTATGTACTAACGTTTTTTATTAAAAAACGTTTTTTATTTGACCATCCACCAGAATTTTAGTCACTTTTCAAATGACTGGTCATGTCATTTGAGGTCATTCAAATAACCGTCTGTTACCTATGCAAGATTATCGCGAAAGATGAAATTGATTCAGTTATTGCTCGAATGCTGAGATTTTCGTTTACAAATACAACGAAACTGCTAAATTTATTAGCTTTCATTTTGACTTATTAGGGCAGTTTTATTATATGTCATAATCAAATATATATAGCCATAAAATTTTAAATTAAGAAAATGTATTCAAGTAGAGAAGGTCAACAGTGGTTTTCAAATGATACTATATCAACTAATAGACGGTACTTTGCTCGAGGAATAAACACTGAATCGAGTAAACATCAACTAAGAGGAATTATTAATGCTTTGAAACATGCCACAAAAACTTTACCTATTGAACAACAACTTGTTAAATTTTCTGAAATTCCCAAAACACTTGATGAAACACCTATTCCTGACATTATACATGGTACTTTGTTGTTTTTTGCTGAACGGTTCAAAGATTGGTTAATATCCATTTCTCTTAATTGGTCATTTATCACGAAATTTAAATAATAACTAAAGATAAAATTTTTTTAATGATAGTGATCATAATGTAATACGTCGATGTATCCTTAAAATCCTCAAGGATAGTGAAAAACATATTTCGCAAAATTCACAAAGCTCAGAACTTGAACAAACTATAAGGAAAATATTTTTCTTATTAGAAAACCAAAGTAATGATCCTATTGCTCGCGCTCTTACGTTAAGGTTGAAATTTCCTTTAATTTGCTACAATAATAACTTAAATGAATTGATTATTAAACTAAAATTTAATTAGATGTCTTGGTTATATGTCAGTATTATTAATAGAAAGACTTGATATACAACATGGGTAAATTCATTCACGAGAACATTCTTTGATGAGATGCAAAACTTATATTTAATCCTGATATGATTTCTATTTTTACAGAATATTACAACGTTTAGATTCGTCTGTTGAAATTGAAGCGAATGCAGCTATTTTTGCTGCAGACAAATTATGTTCAAAAACTGAAAAATTTTCGGCTCTTGCCTATGAGAAATTTGTTACATTACTTCAAGGTATAGTTATGTTATTGTGAAGAATATATTAATAAATAAGTATCTTTTAAATTTAGTTCTTATTTTTCATCAAAAGCTAGTCATGTTTCCCTAGCCTTTAAAATAAAGTTGGTGCGCATATTTCGCCACATGCACTGGGATATTAATTTAGCTCGTAAAGTAAATTGAAATATTATCTTTCCATTTTCATCATTTCTTTATATTATGTAATGTTATCATGTTAAATAATTTATTAACCTATAGACAAGAATCATATGTCTTCAATTACTTGAGCAATGTTCTGATGATGAATTTGTTTTGACTATATTGAAAACGTTGACGTTCTTATCAAATCGCGCGCTTGTTGATAGAACTGATCAGGTGAGAAATTATATATATGGATTTGTTATTATCAAAAGAAAAAAATTATCAAAAGAAAAAAGATTAAATTTCAAGATTAATCCTCTTTTAGATTAATTTATTGATTAAATATGCGCAAAATGACCCTCGTGGACATGTTAAGACAAGTTCGTTAGCATATTTAACTAATATTGCACAAAAAGATTTGACTTTTGAAATTTCACATATATTGGTAAATGTTTCTCTTATTAGATAATTTCAAATAATTATAATTTAATTTAATAATAGTAAAATTGGTATTAGATATTATTGAGTATTGTAACTAGTGCGATGGAACTTAATGTTAAAGCTAAGGCATTATGTGTTTTGACTATATTGTTTCAACAAACAAGGCTTCTTTGCGAAATTGCATCAATAGACACAGAACAAGAAACTCGTTTAGAAGCACTTCATTATATTCAACAATGTGAAGACTTGATTCAAGATAAAGTCATTGAAATAAATGTTATTGCGGTGAAGTTGATGTCTGTAATAATAATTGAATCGAAACGAATAGAGTCAATATCAAATATTTTGATCAGTCCAGAATGGGGTAGGATATTACAGTAAAAGTCTTGTGTGTACAAATGTCCTTACACTCATGAAATGTAAATTTAATTCAAAAGAAACATATTTTAGCGAGCTCTCTAAAAGAATTGCAGAGATTATATTGTTGAACACAAATCAATTGATAGAATTTATATGCATTAATCAAACTGAACGCGATAAATATATTAAACTGGTAATTTATTCGTTGGTATATTGGTTTTGCAATTCTTTTTCTTTTAACACAATAATTTATTTAATAATAGATACAAGAATACCTAAAGTGTCTATTTTCAATTTGTTTGTCGGATAACAATTTAATCAAGGATACGTCAAAAATGATTATTAGTATATTACAAGAATATGTTGATATAAGTTATGGTAAATTCTTAATTTTAACTTGAAATTCAAACGGTTTGATAAGTTATATCTATTTATTTATTTACTTTTGCTTAAGATGATGTATTTGCTCAGTTGTCCAAGTTTCTTCTTAAGATTTCCGAATATAAAGAATCAATAATTCAGGAATTGAGAGAGGATATATTTTCTTTTATGAAATCTGATGAACTTATCAATATGACTAATTCATTTGTAAGTTTATATTATAATTTTATTTCTTGTATTTATTTTACACATGTAATTATCATTTGCTCGTTTTTTTTTAGACTATGCTAGCAAAAACAGTTTTAAAAGCACGCCCTGAAAATGTGACTCAGGCGAAAGAATTTAAGGAATCGTTTATGGAAAGAATCAATCAATTTGGAAATTTCCAGGATGGAAGATATACACAAAATCAATGGAATATTTATTTAATAGGGTTGGAAGCTGGAAAATCTGGATGTTTTTCAATTATGGGTGCAATAGTAACTAATTTTGTAAATGAGGTTAGCTTTGCAACTGATTATTATCTCTTAGATTCTACCGAATTTATTTTAAGAAGTTTTTTTTAGGTAGATGTTGAAGCACATCGCTTTTGGCTTAGAGCATTATGTAATGCATCAAATGCAGAACAAATGATTTTGGAAAATATTGAAGGTATTCAAATGCAGCTTGATTTATTCGATGAAGGTGTTAAATTCTATTCGAAGTGTGATACCGAGTTAAGTGTAAGTATTATTGTTTGTTTATTTATGTTATGTATTTGGTTACATTAATTCAAATTATTTTTATAGGGGTTGATGTCTTTGATTGACAATAGTGGAGTTCGTGTATTTGGAAAATGGTTTTGTCAGCTTAGGGCCAGATTTTTTTCTACTATGAAACTTATTTTAGCTCAGTTGAACTTCCTGTCTTCAAGAGCACCAAAATTACTTGATCCCGATGTTGTATGTAAATTCATTATAATGTTATTGTTTATGAATGACTAAATAAATCCTTTTATAATTCAGGTAAATATTAATGAGTCTTTGATACTCTTGGCTCGTATGCATGATTTCGTTGCACATTCGTTTTTGGATATTGATGTCGAGAGTTTGGCAATCTTAGAGTCGTATCAGATATGCTGTTTGGTATTAGCGTATGCGATACAGTGTCTTCTCATTCCTTCATTTCAGAAGTATGTTATAATGCAATTATTAATTTTTGTAATTTATGTATTAACTCATTATTAATTGTTATTAGAGAAGAGTCTATTAATCCTATGTTACTTCCATTGATTCGGCTTGCACATCGTGACGAGAATGATTCTATTCTTTCAGGACAGTATAACGATATGAATTCACGAAAAAATAAAGTACAATATGTATTACGGGCTAGATGTGTTGAAGTTTTAAGATCTATAGAAAAATGTCGTGCCAGTGGAATATCAAATGTAAGAATTAAATATTAATTCAATTCATTTGTTGGTCAATTAAATAAATATATTCTTTTTTATCATAGAATACTGCGATGCAATTAAATCAATTTGTTCTTTTCATTTTGAGTGTTCCAATAAATTTACCACCATTTTTCTTCGAAAACAAACAAGGAACTCACCTTAAGGTATTATTATTTTATATCGTATTTAATCATTAAATATTTAAACTTTCCTTTACAAATAGTGGAGTAAAGTGCCTGCATTGGGCTGGAGTCAATCTGGGAGTAGAGTTTCCTCAACCGCTGTATCAGATAAAGAGAAAGTAGTTATCAAATTGGAAGGAGTTGTACAATTATCTAAAAAATTAGGTGAATTTAATAAATATTTTATTCATATTTATTGATAATTTATCATCATAATAATTTAATTTCTATTATTATATCAGCTAAGAAACATTTCAAGAGTATTCAATTTATTATTTTTGGATCGAAGACTGATATATTTGAATTTGATGAATTTGAAGAAACTTTACAAGGAAATTTTAAATTCTCTGATTTAGCATTGGCATATAAAGGAAGAAATATAAGACAAAAGGTATTTATTTATTTACTCAATTTAATTATTTTTATATGAATTTTTTGAACAAACAATATTTTTACTAGGACGCTTCAGAAGCGAATTATGTTGCCACTACAATAGTACCTCTTATCAATAATTATTTTACTACTACCGCACTCGTCCAATTTCCTATGGATTCAGATGGTACTGGATTTCTTAACATTCATACCAGAATTGTTGATGATAAAAATATTGTATGGACAATTGGACCTGATTTGTAAGTTAAAAAGGTTCCTTATTTATTAGTTAAATGATATACTTTTCTAAAAAGTGTATTATTATCGTTTATTATAGAATAATATCTTCTCCTTCAGAATATCAAAATAATCAATACATTTAATAGAAATTTGCTGCTTAGTATCCTGAATTTTGGCTGCCATAGGTACCATTAAAAGTTACGAACCACAAAATCTGCCTCATTTACTGTGTACCACATAGAATAATACTCAAACATAAATAATTTTTTTTAACAAATTGCATTTATTATTTGTAATGACATATGTTTTTTTAAAGCGGTTTTATTTTTAGCTTAAACTAAATAGGTTAAAATAATTAATGACGACAATATTTTGTTCATATTCGGCATACCATGAAATATAAAAATGATAATTCATCATGATCATAAAGGCTTGTCCGTTTTTTGAGTAGAAACTATATCGTTATTCTCATTATCGTTTCCATTTCGGCTGGACGGTTTATTGTTTCTGGGTTGTCTTTCAACTTTGACGTACGTGCAAGCGGTGGAGTATTTCTTGCAGTTCGCGCAAGGGTTTCTGCCATCACATTTTATCTTGCGCTGACGACAAAAAGAACATGCCATCTGAACACGTTGACGTTTGATGAAAAAAGGATCATCAACCCATACAACAGTAGAGTAGGAAGAGAAACTCATTTTTTAAGTTTTTTTTTGATGAAAATATTTATCTTTTTCATATACTATAAAAATTATAATTATTTAAAATTATTGTGAGAAAGAAAAAAAAGGGAGAAACAGATAAGCCGAGATTTTGGGGTAGGGGTTACATCGATCACCTCAATAACAAGGATAATCAGTGTCTAATATGTATCACCCTATTAATTAATTATGTCTGCCGCAAATCAATTTTCTAATACTGTATATAAGCCAAAAAATATAAGTTCGTATTCAGATGATTGATAGAATCATCTATAAAGAAATTTCTAAACATACCTTTCAGATTTCATGCAGAAGGAAATTGAAAGAAGTTGGATCTTATTCAAAAACAATGTACACTTCTTTATACAAAATCCCAAAATATCTATCTGACAAAACATACAGTTACTATATACCATTCACATTTCATGGGTAAGTAAACCGATTTTTGAAACCGAATATGTTCTATATTTTTTGACTTATTGACTTTATACACATACCAATTTGTAATGAAAAACAAATACTTAATTATATGAGATTTGAGTTTTTTGAATTTATTTTATTTAAAGAGCAAAAATAAATATTACAAATATTCTTTTCACAATTCGCTAATTCTTAAATAGTTTTGAAATAATAACTAGTTATATTTAATCAGTTACTAGTTACCTACTGAGATAGTTGTTTTTAACATATTATTTTTATTTTATCTTATTTTCCTCTTAGATAATGCTATTTATTTATCATTTTATAGTTTCGAAAACAAAATTCTATAACCCATATGCTGTTATATCTATATTTAAAATCCTTTTATAGAAAGAACCGAAAGTCTGAAGTAAAAAATTTGCTTTAGAATTTATACATAATAAATATAATCATATACAAAAGGAATTTAACTAAATATTAGTATCTTAATATTAAATATCCTATTTGTCAAATATATTTGTCATATAACAATTATAACAATTAATTAATACATTTTATTTATAAAATTATAAATTTGAATCCTTAAATCATAATAATTTTGAATTTCAATACCATAAGATTCAAACATTTTCACTTCATCTCTTAAAAAAAATAAATCTCTACTTTCTTCAGCAAAATCTTCTTTAATAGCTAAATATTTAACTCTCTTCTCTTTCATGATATATTCTTTTATATAAGGTAAAATATCTTCACTTCCTACTTGCATTTCATTTCTTATTAATAATTTCTTAATAAAAGTTTTTTGAGAATTTTTTAAAAATATTTTAAAATTACTTGTACTAGTCATAATAGATAAATTTAAATATTCTAACTTAACAGGAAGTAATTGACCTAATCCTTGTAATACCAATTGATTATATATATCCAAAGAGAGGTAATTAAGATTATTTTCAGCATTTTCAATTAATTTGAATGCTAAATGAATATTTTGATCACAAAATCCGGGTAAATCAAAAAACCTGATTCTTGTACAATATTTTAAAATTATTTCGAATAATTGTTTTTGATTAAATTCACTACTTATTAACCCAATATTTTCTAAATAATTACCAGATTTTTGTAATAAGTATTGTAATGTTTCAATTTGAAATATTTCTAATTCATTAATAAATAAAGATTTTAATTTAAATGGTTTAGTGATCTTGATGATTTGTTGAATAAAATCAGAATTTAAAGAAAGGCAATAGAGAATATGAATAGAATCTAAAACATTTAATTGTTCAAATACTTCACTTAAGTCGATAATATTACTAAAATTAACATTATGAAATATAATAGTTTTTAAAGTATTTAAACAATTGGAATTTTTTAATGATAATAATGAATAATATAAAGGAAATTCATTAAAATCAAATAAAATCTTTTTAAGATTTTTTTGTGCATAAATTATTTGGGAAGAATATTTTTCAATTAATTTATCATTACAATTCTTTTGAAATTGAAAAAAAATTGTTGAAATTGAATTGCAATTAGAATATAAAAATTTTAATAGGGAATAAATTTTTGTTAAATTCGAAACTTTTTCAAGTTTTAAAATTTTAATATTTCTAATAAACTTTGGATTTTGTAACAAAAATTCAAAAGATTCATTAAAACATTGAAAATCTATAATCCTATTTAATATAATTTCAAAAGCATTTAACCTAGCCTTGTTTTCAACAAATACTTTCAACAATAACTTATAAATTAAAGTTGGTGAGGTCGAATAATAATAAATTGATCTTTTCTCAATTGGTGCAGCAACCCACTCTTCAATAGCATTAACAATTTTATGCGTATTTAAACATTTAATTAGACTAGGATAATTGAATAATGTATTTGAAGAAAAGAAGTTATTATTTTCATATTTATTCACATCTTTTTTATCATAATCATTTAAATTATGTAAATAAATTTCAATACAATTGTAATTTTGAGTAGGGATTGAAAATGGATCTTCCCATAATAATGGGATTGCTAATCGACACCATAATCTGTTAACCAAAACACATGAATGTAATGTTGAAAAGTCATCATAAAAATATTGTATAATGTCGTTTAATAATTCAGGTAAATCTCCTGAAAGTATTTTTGAACATGCCATGTCTATTTTGAAAAGAAAAAAAAAATCCAGAAAGTACTTATATGACGCACATTATTGTTACACAATACGTAACAAACCTCATTATCAGATAATCAAATTGATCTACCTTTGGTAGATCGAATTTACGTGAAAATTGATTTAAAAGAGGAAAGAAGCAAATAAGCCATAATTTATCATAATATAGTTAGTTTTCGATAAAATAAATTACACAAAAACCAGTTGTTAAGTCACACTTATCGGATATTATCATACCTATCGGATATAACAAAATATCCAAATTGAGGTGCATACTTTCTATACTTTCTGTGTGTGTCCATATACAGTATAATGTATCTCTTTAACATAGTCTCTTTATCAACCGATCTTGTACCGGTACGTAAAATGTTCGAGCTTAACAGTAATGCGTAAGTTGTTAATGAACTAGGACATATCCTATCTTTCTCGTGGCTTCAGACCATTGTTTTCTCTACGAGGCGTTGTTATAGCTGGGTTTTACGTAATCGTGAGTTAAAATCAGATTTTATATCTTGATTGAGTCGACTATGTTTTCAAAAATTGTGCTATCACATCATTACAATAAGAAAAATTTGGTAAATTTAAACTTTCATTTTTTCAGTTTTAGCAAAAATTGAAGTAATCACTGAAATTCTCTTGAATTCCCTTTTTTTGGTGTGTTACACAAAATTCGATCAAATCAAACCACCGTTTTGTTGCCCTAACTTGTAGATATTAATTTTGCGAAATTTCTCTAGCTCGCAAAAAGACTAGTTTTTGATAACTGACAAGCGAAACTGGATATACGCAGTGAAAGTATCAACATTAATCTTTGGAATCTATAATCACAACTATGATAATTTAGTTTGAATTATAATTTAAGAATATTAATATTGAAAAAAACTAATCTGAATAATTACATATGTTGGCTCACGATTCTACATTTTCTTGACCTTTTAACTTTTTTGATTAACATTATTGTAAATAGCGGGATCCATCAGTTTACAATACATAGTTTAATTTGAAGAGTCTATTGAAGTATAATTTAGATAAACATAATGAATAATTCAACGTAAAATTTAAAAAATGCGATTTTTCATAAATTTATTAACCTTACAAGAATTATAAAATAATAAATAAAAAGGTTTTTCTTCAGCTTAAGAATTTAATTTACTAACTTATAAAGTTTTGTATCAAATCAACTTTTCATAATAATTTATCATAAAGAAATAATTACTAAATACGTATTCATAAATTAAAATCTGATTTGTATTGGACTAAGCCTAGATTAGATATTAAATATTCAATCCAGGAGATAATTGTATGTATAAGTTGCATATTTAAATTACATCAAAAGAATCATGAATTTTCAACTAAGAAATTTAGTGAATTTTCAAAATCATAATTATTTTGTTCAAGAGCTTTAACAACTCTGTCTCTGCTATAACCCATAGCTGTAAGTCGTTTTACATCGTCAACATCATCATCTTCAATAGAGTTTGCTGAACTAGTTAGCTGTAATTTTGGCTGAGATGATGTTGAAGCTTTTATTGACGTATTAGTTGTTGATTTTTTATCAGTTGGTATAAACTCTGAAAAGGCATCTTCGAAACCAAAGTCGTCGAAATTTGTTTTAGAAGGTTCCGCAGAAATACCACCAAATGCTGCGTCAAGATTAGCTTTGGGTTTATTGGAAGATGGTGCGTTTGGTGGAAATGGATCAAAATCATCGAATAAATTTTCGTCTTTATCAAAATCTAGTGAAGATTTCGCAAAATTGTTAGTTTTAAAAGATGTAAGAGTATTGTTATTGCTAGTTGAAGAAGATTTTGTAAAAGTTGTAGGTGCATCGAACGTAAAATTAACATCTTCTTCAAAATCCGCATCATCAAACCCAGTATCAAACTCAATTGGAGGAGTTTTGGTAACTTTTGCTTCAGTTAAATCACCAAAAGCTGCATCAAACTCATCTTGCGGTGCGAAAGATTTTGAACTTTCTATAGAAACCCAAGCATCGGGATCCTGAAGTGGTGGAAAAGCAGTTTCAGCAGATTCTGTCGAATCCGCAAAAATAGAAAAAGGTGATTCAGATTCCTTGTTAGAAGTATTGTTTGTATCTTTGTTATCAGTATTGATTTCCATATTATTTACCGACACAGCTTCCGCAGTGGTACCAATAGAAAAAGTATTGTCAGATTTTTCATTTTGAATCGTTTCCATCAAATTATTCGCATCCTTTAAGTTATCATCTTTTTTTTCATTATTGGTTATCAAACTAGTAAAATTGTTATCAAACCCTGAATTAGATGCATTAGTCATAGAAGCTTCAAGTTCTTCTATGGATGGAAATTCCTTTGTAAATGAATCAGAACTTAAATCATCATTATTCGAAACAGGTTTTCCGGGTGTTGGAACGTTATTTATATTTGCAAACGGATCTGCTTCACTTTTTTCACTTTCTTTAAATATGTCTTGCTTTGTCGTACTTTCTTCAGTATTTTGAATTGACTTATTAGTTTGATCATTACTAACCATACCGAAAGGATCATTGAAAGTAGAATCAAAGGGATTAACTTTATTATTTTCAGCATTAGTTATAATCTCCTGTGGAGTATTCGATAATTGATCGCTTAAAAAGTTTTCGAATTCAGAAGGTTTAGAACTTGCTACCGTTATAGGTTTATCAAACGAAAGTTCATCAGATTTGTTATTATTCAAAGGTGCTGATTTGATGCTTGAATTTCCTAAAGTCGAATTAGAAGCTATGGATGCATTTGACATTGATCTTTTCACACGAGATCCACTTATTGAAGATAGAGACCCATGGTGGCTATGATTAGACGGTTTTTGGAAATCATTGAAGTCAACAATCGGTTGAGAAGTTGAAATTCCTGGCCCTTGCGTGGTATTTGATGGATTAAATGCTAGAGGTGTAAAAGACCCATTACCAAATGGATCATTAATTTCATCCGATTGTAGGTTCTTGTCTTCGAGGCCTTGCAAGGTTTTAAATGCTTTTTCCTTTTCTCCTTCAACAGCCGCTAACTGCTTCCTATTAATATCCAGAATTCCTTTTTGTTGTTTTTCATCTTTTTTGTACTTTTCTATCTCAACTTTAATTGACACAGTTTCCTCTTCCATAATTCTCATTCTTCTCTTGATATCAAGTGTCTCATCCCGATCCTTCTGAATATTGGCTTGTAATTGATCTCTTTCTGATTGTAATGCTTTAAAGGCATTTTCTGCCTGTAAAAGTTCTTGTCTAGCCCGCTCAAAACTTTCATGTTCTAATTCATATTTAGCTTGAACCTCTCGCATAACTTTGGCTTCCGATTCATATAATGTACGAATTTGCGAAAGCTGTGTCATCATATCTTGCTTTTGCGTAACTAATGAAGAAATATTAGAGTCTACATTCTCCCGATTAGTTTTAAGGTCAGTAATAGCTTTGTTCAATTTTTCGGACTGTAGTTTGTAATTTTTTATTTCTCCGCTCTCGAGTGCAATCTTGGTACTTATATCGGTGTCACCAAGCAAATCAAATTCGTTCCCACCTGTCACAATTTGAGAAAAATAAGTATATATTAAAGCTAAAAGTTACTTTCATTAATTTAATGTTAATAAATATGATAAGGAATATTTTACTTTGAGAAGCTGTACTTGGAAAAAATGGACTAGATGTGGAAGCGGCGGTGTGTTGTAATGATTCAAAAAATAAATCCGATTCACTTGGTTGAGAAGTATGTGGTCTACTTGGTTTATTACTCATCGTTGCTGACCTTTTTAAATCATTAAATGGGCTCGCTATACTCAAAAATAATGGACAAATTTATACAAATATTAGTTCTCGTGTAATTAATGATAATGTAAGACAAAAAACTTTATAAACCATTACCGGCCACAGGTCGCATTGATGGCGGAATTAGACTATCAGGTAAACGTGTAGGTAGTGGTACACCAGCTATTTTTTTAGTAATTAAATGCATAGCGACTGCAAATTCCTCTCTGCTGAGACGGCCAGATTTATTAATGTCTGCAAGATCCCTTTAAAAAGTTTAAATAAGAAATTTAATTTTCTTTTTTTTTCTTTTCAAATGATAAAAATAATATCAACCATATCTGAGCCAACTGATCTGGATGCAGTTTTGACTTCATAAAGAAATTTGCAGCCCCTTCGCCTGTAGTATTTCATATTTTCTAAAAGTTAATTATAATATCCTAGCTTTTGCTATTCTTAAATTCTTAACTAAAGAAAAGATAGCACGATATAAAAACCTGTAATATAGCCATTTTTATTTTCTTCATCAAAAAGCCGATCAAATGATGCTTTCTCTCTTTCCGTCACATCCCATGGAATATCCTGAAAAATAGATGGTGTTATTGTACCTGAATCTAATGTCATGTGTCTTGTAACAGGAGATTGTCCTGGTCTAGGTGAACTCAAATTTCTAGCAAAAATCGGCGGAGAAACTGGAGTATTTATTCCTGTCCCTGATGCCATTTCATAAAATCCGCTGGGGAGTTCAGAAGGAAGTGTTTTAATTGAACCCTTCATAGTTTGTTGTATAAGATGCATAGCTATAATAAACTCTGGCAAATCCAATTTTCCGCGCATTTTTGTATCAGCCAATGTCCTTAATAATTAAATAAATAAAACAATTATTCATTTTAATGAAAAGAAAGTAATGCAACACTATAATAAATACCAAATCTGACCAAGCTTTTCAACATTTAACTTTGATCTCATGAAAAAGTCTTTAGCTTTTTCACCTGAATAATACTTGTGTTAATCCATCAAAGACAAAATAATTATAAATTTATATATATTTAAAGAACTGAAATACCCTCTAAAATGCCATTAGTCGGATTAAGCTTATAAAACATGTCTTTATATCTTTCACGATCTTCATCTGTAATAATTGTAATAATTATATTATTTTGTTCCGGCTTTTTATATGGTTCAATGTCAATACCCTCAAACCGAGGAATAGGTACTTCTAATATATAAACAAAAAAAAAAATCAAAGTTTTATCATATGTGCAATTTAATAAATATTGACACAGTATTCTTATTTACCGGTGTTAAGGTTAGACGGATCAGGCGATTTACCATTTTGTACCTGAGCGATCAACTTTAAAGCAACACTAAAACTTTGTTGTGTTAAAAAACCTTTATTTTCACTATCGGCAATTTGCCAGATCTATATGAATTTTATTTGATAATCAAAAAAAATTTTTTAGTCAGAAATAACTAAAATTGCATTAATTATATGCTAATTATTTACATACATTGCCAAGAACTGACGATGGCAAATGAGATTTCACAAAGAGTTTAACAGCACTTTGTCCAGAAATCACACCTTTGTTCTCTTCATCAGCAACTTGAAAAAGCTGGCTATATGCATGTTTTTCTTCATTTGAAAGAGTAATTTCTGGCCCTTTTTATTAATAAAAAAAGAATCATAATTCAAACACTTTCCTTGAGCGCTTGTTAATATATAAAGCATTATTTGTTAAGAAGTTATTCCTTTCGCATACCCTTGGTTTTAATAAGGGAAGGAGACCGAGAAAGATCCATAGTAATATTAAAACCGATATATTATTTCGATTTTTATAAAAATGTTAATAAGCTTCAATGCCAAAAAGTAAATGTTCAATTATGACAAAAAGCTTATTGTTTACTTGCAATAAAAGAAAGTTGTAAGAGTTGGGATTATGTAGTATAAAGATAAAAGTTTAAAACGTCCTGATCTGCTCAAAATTTGATCGTCAACAAATTTCTAGAATCTCGACTCAAAATGGAAATATTCTAGTAAATATTGTAATTTAGAGTTTAAAAATCTGAATCGGTTATATTTTACGTTTTCATTATGGAAGGAACCAATTTTTCAACCGAAAAACTTTTACGTGGCAAATTACAAATTCTTCAAAACGATTTAAAGGATAACGATGCAATAAAAGAATATTTTGTTCCTTCTGGGACAAAAAATTCAAAAAGAGCAAGCATTTCATTGAAAGTCTTAGTATCTCATTTTTCTACATTTCAAACACAGGATGATTTGAAGCTAGATAGTAAACAACAAATTTATTTACTTACAACAATTCAAAAGTTTATTATTTCACTTTTGAAAGGTTATACTATTCAGGACTTTTTTGATGTTATTTTAAAGAATGAAGAAGTCGATTTAAGAGTAAGATATTCGAATTGGAAAGATTTTATAAGTTTAATATGTTCTATACCTGAAAGATCCGCGAATTTGATGGCTTTAGATAAGAGCTCAGGATACATGGAAGAAAATAATTTTCTCAATGAAGCGTATCCCATTAAATATTCAAAATATTTTAAACTAAACAATTTATTTTATCTTTAATGTTTTGAATAATTTGATAGCAATTTATTTGATAAGTTTACGACTGATAGTGAACTTCTTATTTATAATAAAAGTGGAAAAAGTGATTTGGAAGGCATGTATTACAACTTTATTGGAAATCTTGATTATGTTGAATTAATAATTTAATAAAAAAAATCTTACCTAAATTTTTTCGTTGACAATAAACTTTTAGAGGATGAGACTAAATTATTAGTATTTGCATGCGGTGAATTATTTTCCAAAATATGCAGAATTGGACACTCAAGTGTGAAATTTACTTGGGAATTTGTAAATTTTTTTTTTCAAAAAGAGAATGTATTTACCAATTACAATTTTTTATAACAATTGAAAACCAACAACAGAAATTCTCGCGCAAATGGTTTATTCTAAGCTATTAATTCGTCTTCATAATTCCACATCTCATATATATTACGAGATTTGGAGAAACATCATTTCATCATTTTCGTCACATACTGTTGAGCTATTTCTTACTGCTTTTCTTCTTCATTCTCAAAGTCAAGATCTTTCAAAGATTACAAATCCTGTATCTATTGCAGATAAATCGCGTTATCTAATACGCAAAGTTGCTACTTTGCTGAGTTTATTAATTGAGAAGGATAACAGCGAAAATATATCATATTTAATTAAATTTAAATATTTTATTGGAGGAAAATTATTTCCTATTAGCATTGTACGAGTTCTTTGTTGTTTTTTGAGTTGGGGAGAACTTCAAGATCAATTCGATGATATGTTACGAAAGATTGCTTGTCAAACAGACAACCTTAAATTAAATGTTAATGATGGTATCTATTACCTTTTTTCTTCTTAAAAGAAAAAATTTTTTTTATTATTTCCGAGCGTAATTTTTAACTGTTACTTCCGAAAATAGACCTTGCACAATTACTTAAGACACTCATATCATCTTGGTCCGATCCCACGTTTATTAAGCACGCGTCGAATTCCACGCAAATATGTATGTTTATATATTTAAAAATGATTAATAGAATAATAATGTTAAATCTATTTAAAAATTTTTTCTTAACAGACATTACAAGTGTCATTCTGATAATCTTTGGATATCTTCCAAAATCTACTTTGATAAAAGCCGCGATTTCAAGGGAAATCACACCTGGAATCACTCAATGGTTACAGAGTACATCTGAGGAATCTAGGAAACTAGGAATGGTCCGTGTATAATTCATCTTTTGTTTACTTATATAGGCTCAAATATGGGTAATTTAGATTTTACGCGTTTGTGACAAGTATAAATAAATAACGTGTTTTTAAAAAATGGATAAATAGGTTACTGCAGAAATGTTATCAAAATTAATTGATGTATCAGAAAATGTTTTAGACTTTGAATTAAATCCTGAAGATGAAGACGTGAATTATTTAAGACAATTGGTTGAACTTAAGGATGGAATTGTAAACCTGCCTGATATCGACTACGAAGAAAATGTTAAAGGTATATGAAATTTAACTCTTATATAATAATTTATCTACCTTTTCATTTTGAAATACTTAAATATTTATTTTTTTTTAAAATTATTTAAACGACGAATCGATATTAGAAAAATTCTCTTATCAAGAGAACGGAAATACAATCAATAATGAACTCGAATCGGCTACACATCAAAATGAAGTCAAGAGCGGAGTCTCCGCTGAGATTGGTCAAAATAATTTTTTTTCTTTCAAGAATTGTTAAGCAAAAATGAATTATAACAATTGACGTTGTAATATATTTATGAAACAGAGAAGAGTAATGAAAGTGTAGTTGATTCTGATGATGAAGACGAATTTGTTCCCTATCCGATGAAAGAGGAAAGCGATGATGATGATGATGACAATGTTGAATCAATTCCACAAACAAAGAAGAAAAAGATACTCTCCCCAGTGTATTTATGTTTCTTTTTTATTTTGTAAAAACTTTGTTGCATTTTATATTTCATAGTTACAATTCAAATTTTATATAGTTATATTATAGATCTATTATCTTATTTAAAAGCTTCAGATGACCCAGATAAATTAGAGGTAGCATTAAAGGCTGCAGAAAATTTGATTAGGGAAAAATCAGAATTTGGAATGGAGTTAGGTTGCATATAGCTTCCTTCATTTTTTTTTGTTTTATTTTATTCTGCTAATGAAAAAAATCTGTCATTCAAAGATGATCATGCCGTAGAATTAGCCAGGATCCTTATTGGATTGCAAAATAACTTTGATTTGAATAGATTTGAAGAGAACAGACACGCAGCGATGGTTGCACTTATATGTGGAAGTCCGAAAATTGCCGTACCGTAAGTTAATTTGATGTAACGCTCCAATTTATTACATTAGTTTTTTGTTAATTTATATATATATATATATAGCTATATTATTCAACAATTTTTCGAAAAGAAATATTCTCTTGCCGAAAAATATATGATTTTGTCAGTATTATCAACAGGAGCGAGAGAATTAGCTGGACTACAAGTAAAAAAGGTTGTTTAGGTTTATTTTTTTGTCTCATCATACTTTATCGTGTATTAAAATATTTTAACTTCTATTCAAGAGCATTGAAGATAAGAAAGAATTAGATATTTTGTCTCGAGAAATTCCAAAAACTTTAAAAAATGATAAAGTTCGCAGGTTTTCCAGTAAACCTTTGGTCGAATCAATGCGTACAACTTCTGTTAATAGATTTAATGAATTGGCAGCAAAAACTTTCTTTTTCCCACTGACGGCTGGATTTTGGAATCTTGCACGTGATAGGTAGAAAATAATATCAACAATTTCAGAATGATGAAAAATTTTTAATTTCCGTTGACTCGTCTTTTTTTAGGAGTCGTGGTAACTTTATGAATGATCCTACTTTAGTTCAAAGATATGTCACTACGTTAGGTATAATTGTTCAATGTTCAAGTAAGTTTTCTACTTTGTTAATAATAAATAATATTTTTTTGAAAATTTTAATAACAAAACCCATTTTCTTCTCAATATAGTAAACACTATTTCTCTTTCACAAATTACGCGTGAATTTTGGGATTTGATATTTTCTTTGAGATTTTTTGATGATCCAGCTGTATTATCTTCAATATTGTTTGGAATAAGTGCGATACTTAACGTATTATCAGAAAGGGAATTAGCAGAATCATTTGGTAAAGAATTGGTTGAATCACAACAATGGGTTACAAGTATGTTAATTCTTAACCTTCTTAAAATTGCAATTGGACTTATTAATATTAATAATAATTTCTTTAAAAATTTTTTTTAAAGTTATATTTGAAAGTAAAATAAACGAACAAGTACAATCAATGGCTGCATGGGTTTTAGTTAAAATCAAAGAAATTATTAAAGAATATCAAGTATTATTAATGGGTAACTTATTACCAATTACATAATTATAATTTAAAATATTACAAGTACAAATAAATAGTATAATATTTATTCATAATTTCCAAAAGTATACTTTTTTTTACACTTACAAATATTACACAATATGTTATCACAATGTCTAAATACAGTTGTTGGTCACAAATATATCACAGAAATAGCAATAATTTAAATTTATTAACTTCTACAAATCCATCTCCAAAGAAAATCCTAACCAAAATAACTCACGAAAGGAGAAATCATTATAGTAAATCCAACAGTAAATACCAGTATACAAATATCTTCCCAAAGACTATTCCAAATTAAATTATATCTTAATAATACAGTAAGTACATCAGAAAATGGTGCAGGTAATTTACGTGCAAATTGAACTAATGTTGAACTTTGAAATACTCGATCCTATCATATAATATTAAATTATGTTAAGCATATACAATATTACGTCTAAGAATTGATGAACTTAAAAATTATTACCTGTTGAAAGAATATTTTAGAAGATTGTAATATAAGTTCCACAGTTATAAAATACCAAAATGCACCCTATTTTAATAAATTGATGTAAGTTTAAAAATTATTCAATATATGCACAAGAAAGTCTTTAATTACAGATTTACTTAAAATACTACCATAGATGGAATCCTTTCAGTAGCGATTATATCTTCGGGTCTTTCATAACTTAATAAATAAAATCTGTTCCAAGCACCTTTCTCTCTCAATAATTCTTTCCAAACAATTAAACGGCCCAACAATATCATTGCACCAAAATGTATAACTTGCCATAATTTCGATTGTAAATCCAAATTTTGTTGTTGACTTGCACTTCCAAATGGACTAAAAAATTGTTGAAAAGGAAAAGGAATTTGTTGTAATTGCTGTTGTTGTTGCAAAATATCTTGTTGAACATATTCATCCTGTGCAGTTAAAAGTGGATTATATTGACATTCACTACCTCCAATAGTTGAAGCTAATGAAGTAGTACTGCTATTTCTTCTCTGATAATTTCCTGCATTTAAGTTACCAAAAAATTGACGAATATGCTCATCTTGATCAATGTATCCATTTGGTTCATCTTCACCTAACAAATCGGATATTGTTGGTATTGTTGGTATTGTTGGAGGAATCGAAGTTGGTAGAGTAAATCTGGTTTGTGTTATCGGACGAGCTGATTTATTATCCTCCTGTGAAAAATTTTGCGGTAGTGGTCCTCCAGACCAATCTGGAAGTTCGGCATCGCTACTAACTCTTACACGAGGAAATGTTCTTTCAGTAGCTATACTTGCATCTGATTGAGTCGACGTTAAAGGTTCTACACGAGAACCAACCATTTTTTTTAAGGATTCGATGTTTTATAGTAAGATCATCATAAATAATATTAACAAAAATTTTTAAAATTAGAAAAAAATGATAATTTATTAATATCTGAAAATATTTACAATTTTTTTTTACAAATTTTTACTATTTAAATTTTTTTTAAAAAAATAAAAATCTTGATTCAAAATTCAATTATTCTATCCTTCTAAACACACCATAATGAATTTATAATTTCGCAATCTAATTTAAAAATCACATACCAAGATTTCCTGTATTCCTTCTTCTCGGTGAGAATGGATTTTCTGGTGGTTCAATGCTAGTTGGGGAAGATTTTAGACTAGGCTGAGGGGACGATTTCCTACTAACAAAAGGTGAACTTAAAGTAGAAGAAGTTTCTCCTACTGTATTAAAACTAGTATTATGAGTGGCTGTTATACGATGCAATCTACTACCAGCATCATTTAAGATTTTTCTTTCTCTCCTTGCTCTACGTCTTTCAGCATCACTAACAGATCTGCTCTTTTTGGGTGGGTTAGGTTGTTCATTTTCATTAACATTTGGAAGATTTTCTACATTTGAACTTTCTTCTGTCATAATTTACAAAAATTTTTTTTTTTTTGAAAAAGAAAAAAGTAAAAAAAAAACTATTAACAAAATGAATTTTATTGCCTATTGTTTTCGAGAACGAAAAAAATTTTTTTTTTAAAAAAAAAAAAAATTGAAATCATATGATTATTGTGGCTTAGCAAAGAAATTTATTTCAGCTTCCAAGATCGGAAATTATTTGTGTCCGATCATTACACACAAAAACAGCTGAGTGTTTCACAAAGAAAAAATTTTTTATATGAATCACGCGTTTAGGAAATAAAGTTTACTAGGAAATCAAAATCTTTATTTTGTGTAACAAATAAGTTTTCTCTTTAAGCGCCACAGTTTAAAAATTCTAACTAAGTTAAATCATCCCAAACTTTTTTGGTTGTTTTAAACTCGTAAAAATTCCATAAAAACTTGCTAAATGCTTAGATAATATTTCTCGGGAACAAAAACAACCGAGATTAAATTAATTCATTAGATGAATCAGGAAAATAATGCTTACCATATTTCTTTTTGAGACATTTTGGTTAAAATCTCAGAAGGGAAATCTGGTATGGTAAACTTGATATCATAATAATTTATATGGTAAGATGCATATAAATAACTTGATCAGATATATTATTAACAAGAATTACCTGTGATAAATTTAAGATATTATGTCCAAATCCTTAAGAACATCATTCTTAATATTTATAGGTAGCATTATCCATTCGTACACTGAAAATATACACAATAATATAATTTGATTTTTGGATAATAGCCTTAGATCCCACAATCAAAGGAAATAAGGACGAACTTACACCATTAATTTAATTGAATTGAAAAGATAGCGATTAGAAACGTTCAGATATATTGTTATTATTGTTATTATTGAATGAATCTCGAATTTTGTTGTTTGAGGGTAAGGGAGAGGGAGGGAGAATAATGCCATACAAATTATTCGCTGAAGTACAAAAATAAACCCCTTAGTCTACCAATTTATGAAAATAATAATAAAAAAAGGAAATGATAGAAAAGAAAAAAAATTTAAAAATAAAAATGATTTGTGTTTTTGCCCATGCTTGTCTCCATAATGGATCGGCGGGAATACCGAAATGTCTATCAATGAGGATGACGCGTCTTTTTTGGTGATGTAAACTAAGAATCCAAGAATGATGAACAATTGCGGATGGTCGGAGAGAAATAAGCTTTTGTTTTCCACTGGCGCTTCCTGTTGTTCTGATAATAATAATCCCGACAAAAAAAGGACCGTAAATATGCAAATCGTAATCTTCATCAAACAAACGTAGATTTGATTACTATATGCACAAAGTGCACAAATCTTAAGAAAAAAAAAGATGAGACACGGACATTAAAATCCATGTATATCATTTTTTATCTTGTAGAATTGTTACTTTCAAACCTATGAGAAGTAAATTTGTACAAGAAGATTCTTAACAGTAACCCTAGATCCTTGAAAGAGCCCGAAACTGCGCCTCCACAGCCTCTAGTAACTATCACCACTGATTCGTCCTATAAGACCTCTTTGAAATATCAACACTTTTGGTTTACCCGTAGCGTTAATTTAATCGCTAGCCAATCCGAAGAGTCAAGTTACCCAAATTTACACTTGAAAATACCACAGAAAACCCCTATAAGCATCCAGCGAACATAGTAAACAAAGCCTCCAATTTCCCACTGCCCTTACGTATTATTCGTCATAATCATCATAGTCGTCGATTTTTTCAGCGCAAATACAGCGTCCTGCACGACGACATTCCGGACTCCACATAGCGCCGCATCTTTTCTTCTTTTTGACAACTACTTCAAATTCGCTTTCTTCTGAAGCATAAGAATCTGAATCTTCAACAGAAGAATCAGAATATTCATCTGAGGAAGAAGAAGAAATGTCTGCTTCATACTCACTGTTGTCAACTTCCGAAAACTCGAGTGTTTCAATCGACTCAACTTCTAGTTTATGTGGAGCGACTGATTTATTGAGGTCCATTTCTTGAATATTATTATAATCAGCTATGATAGGAGTTTCTGTTGTATAAGGTTCAGATAAATTGAAGGGGATTAACTCCAAGAAAACTTCCCACTCATAACTGGATTTTTGTCTCTTTATTGGAATTACTAATTCCTGCAAGAGTTGGGGTTCAACTTGTTCTATACTTCGTTTTACTTGCATTTTAATTTAAAGCTTGCTTTAAAAAAAAAAAATTATTATAATATATTTGAAAATACTTTTTTTTTATGAATAAAAAATTTTCCTTTTAAAACTCTAAAAAAAACGCGGGAGCAAAAATGAGAAAAAAAAATTTTTTTCAGTTGGATTTTTTTTGGGAAAATGAATAAGAGGAGATCATCAATTGATTGGATGTTCAAACAGGTTACACGCACTGAACCGATTTTAGTTTACGAGGTAAATTAATCAGCCTCGAATTTCATCATGTTCTTTGATAATCTTCCTCAATAAAAGTTCTTTTGGATAGTTTTACTTATTTAAAATGGGCAAATCAAAAGGTCAGGGAGGAAGTAGTAAAGGAAAAAGTAATAAAAAGAACGCGGATACTGAGGGTATGTTTGCGTCTAATTTCCTTTTAATTCAATTTATTCTTTAATTTTAATTAACGTTTCAATAGAGGAAAGTTCGGGAAAATCTAATAAATTAAAAGCCGCAAACAGTGTGAAAGTAATTAAAATTAAATTTACCACAGCAAGTTTAGCCAACTATCAACCATTTACTTATCCTTAAAATGGAAAATTTGTTTTTTTTCATTGCAGGTTAGACATATATTGTGTGAGAAACATTCTAAAGTAACTTGTGAACATTTATTTATTTTATTTAATATAATTTTGCATATAATTTAATTATTTTTCCTTCAATTCAAATTTTATAGATCATGGAAGCTTTAGATAAATTAACGGTTGAAAACATGCGATTTGATAAGGCAAATGTTAGACTATTATATCAATATCATAATTAAGACTTTTTATTATATAATCGTTACCTTATTCTTTATTAGGTTGCGGAATTATATAGCGAAGATAAAGCGAAACAAGGAGGTTAGTAATATATTAATATTTTAAAATGAATAGTTTTTATTGGATCACCTGACAACTTTGGGAATTTTCGGCTTGGATAACAAATAATATTTAATGATTTCTAGGTAGTTTGGGTTGGATGAACCGCGGATCGATGGTAGGAGAGTTTCAAGATGCCGCATTCGCATTACAACCAAGCACATTAGGTACGTTAATTGTTTATCTTTGTCAGTTATAATTTATTAATTTATCTCACATTTTAATTTAATATTATTTATTAATAGACAATCCAATTTTTACAAATCCACCGGTACGTGTATAGTAAAAATATTAATATATAATAAATAATATATAATGACTGATCTGTATTTCTATTTGTTAATAAACAGATAAAAACAAAATTTGGATACCATATAATATTGGTTGTAAGTTATTTATATGAAATAAGAAATATAATATAATTATTTAATATATTTTTTAATGTTTTAATTTTTTATAATTCGATATTATTAGGAGGGTCGAAAATAGTAAAGTAATATGTATAATAGTATACATCTTACCGCGAAATATTCTGTATGTAAGGAATTTTGGTCTATGATAATTCACGTGAGGTTTATATTCAAGCATCAACATGTGAAAGACTGTTGTTCTGAAACTGTGTTCCAAATAAACCAAAAAAACGGGTTAATCACGTGATATAAATGAGACTCGGACATTGATGTATCGTTACATAATATTTTATTTTTCCGAATTTACAAAAATTTCAGGTACATTAGAGGTTTTCGTGACAAAATAATTATTTAAATGGGTAGTAACTCGGTGATTTTTCTTTTCTTTTCGTTTGCTTAAAAGCTTTTTTTTATTTTTTTCGAATTAATAAGTTGCTAATAAATTTCATAAATCAATACAAGTCAAATGATAACGTAAAAATGCTATCTATATTCGTAAATCATAGAAATTTATTTAATACAAGAAAATAATACCACCCCTCAAATTCGGCACATTATAAGCCTTTAATTTACACATGCTAAATTATTTATCTTAATGCGCGTTTGATTGTCAGCAATCAAAAAATTCTGATGTATGCACTCGAAAAGCCAAAAGTCCAAAATTAAATAAAAAACCTTGGGAAAAAAAGATCCTTTTATCTCCATTCATCCAAATAAAGAAAGAATATTCTATTATTATTTATTATAAGCAAAGTATATTTTTGCATTATTTCAAGATTAAAATTTTAATCGGAGACAATAAAAAAAGAAAACATCATTGTTTAATAATTTGCGTTATCAGATATTCATTTAAAATATGTATTATATAAGTAAAAGTATCATCAAAGGTCGCCAAAAGTTCAACGATGCATGCATGTTAAAATTAATATAAACTTATTTAAAATTTTGAGATTATCTTTATTTTTAACTTCTTTAAAAAGAAAATTTTTTTTTTTCTTAAAAAAAGAAGAAATAATAGTATCGATTTATTAACCGATAAAAGAAAATTTCATAGAAACACTTTTTTCTTTTAGGTAAAATAAGTTGGTCATGAATTTATACTGTAGTGACTCACATATTTTTGTAATATGCGGAACGTTTGTACCTAGACATACATCCTTTAGATGTACCTAAACATCCGGTAATATTAAAATCGAAAGATAAAGTTTATTTAAACAAAGCCCTTCAAATTTGTAAGATATTCATGAGATTTTTTTTAAAACTTGCTTTATTGATTATATTAATATGCTTAGACTAATGCTTTATCTTATGCTCATAGTTTTTTTTATCATTAATTTATGTTCGCTATGCAACAAAATCAATATGTATTTACTTTTAAAGTTTCATAAATATCATAAATAACCTTATTCCATAACAGAAAAAAAAAACCAAATTTGACATCATACATTTAGCTACATTGGAGTATATTAGATAATCACAATTTGTTATATATATTGAGCCAAAAAACCAAAAAAAAAAAAAATCTAAAAAATTTCTTTCCTTTTTTTTTTTAAAAAAAAAAAAACCATTGTGTTGTTAACTCGTTGATTCATTATTAAAAAAAACATGAAAGACATAAATAATATTGAAACCTTAAATGATATGTTTATGAAAGATGATGATGAATTATCATTGTTGTCGACAGATACGGAATTTTCATTTTTCGCGACATCGAATCATACATCATCCTCAACAAATCCGAATTCTCTTACATCGATCACAACGCATGGGATAAATGAACAAATGGATAATATTGAATTACATATATTTAAATTAAATGATCCATCAATTATCAATATGATAGAAAAACAATTATGTAAAGTGAATGGTATAGAAAATGTTGAAATTAATTTCGCGACAGGAAATGCTCTAATAAAATATGATAAAAATTTACTGGGAGTAAGAGATATAATAGAAAAAGTTGAATGTTTGGGATTAAAATGTAAATTCATTAATAACGTTAAATTAAATCAATTGGAATATTTTACTAGAAGAAAAAGTATTTTAAAATGGAGGAATGCACTTTTTTATTCTTTATCATTTACTATACCAATTATTATCATTTCCTTGATACAAAATATTGTCGATATAGAATTATTTCATGGTTTATTCATTGGTGATTTAATCTCATTTTTATTAAGCATTCCTGTACAATTTGGATTTGGAAAAAATTTTTATATTAGACCATTTAAAGATCTTAGATATGGAAAATTTACAACGGATATGTTATTTATAATTACTACTTTACTATTATTCATTATTTCTTGTGTCTCGATGATTTATTCAATTTTTAACACGAATCCATCACACCCTTTGATAATGTTTGATATATCTACCACGTTAATAACTTTCCTTATGTTAAATCATTATTTAGAAAATATAATCAAAAGAAAAAGTTTGGAATCTATAGCAAGATTATTATCTCTTATTCCTGAAACAACAACTATTATTTATATTAATTCCAAAACTGGAGAAATCACGGGAAAAAAGACCATTCCAACAGAATGTTTACAAGTAGGCGATATAATAAAAATTACACCAGGAACTATTATTCCTTCGGATGGAAAAGTTATATCTGGAGTTTCTGACGTAGACGAATCAATTATAACCGGAAAAAATATTATTAATAAAGTACTAAAAAATGTTCGTCGTGGTGATGAAGTTTTTGCTGGAACAATTAATGGATCAGGATATTTTGAAATGCAAATTGTACGCGTAGGAAATGATACTATTTTATCACAAATGATTAAATCTGTTAAAGAAGCTCAACCAAATAAAGCACCCATTCAATTATTTGGGGATAAATGTATAACTTATTTTATTCCTATAATTATATTATTAGGAATCATTTCTTTTATTTTATGGAAAGAATCAAGTATCTCAATTATAATTATGGCTTGTCCTTATATATTAACTTTAAGTAGTTCAATAATCGTTATGATTGGTACAGAGATTGGAACTCAAAATGGTATATTAATTAAAGGAGGAAGAATACTTGAAGTTGGATCTAAAATAACAGAAGTAGTTTTTAATAAAACTGGTATATTAACTCAAGGAAAATTTGATGTGGCTCACTATGAACTGAACTTATCAGAAATCACTCCTGAAACATTTTTTACAATTATTGAGGCTGCAGAATCTTCAAGTGATCATCCAATAGGAAAGGCTATAGTTGAATTTAGTAAACAATTATTAAGTTCAAATGAGAATGATTATGATATTGATATTAATAATTTTGAGTCCATGACAGGATGTGGGATTAAATGTGATGTTTTACTTAATACTGCTGCTCGTTTTTCATCTTACGCTACATCAAAAGTTTATAACGTTTTAATCGGAAATATTGAATTTATTTCACAATTATATCAAATTGAAATTCCTCAATCAGCTTTGATAATTAAAGAAAAACAAGAATTATTGGGTAGAACAACAATATTTGTCGCTATTAATGATTCTTTTATGGGTTCATTATTTCTATCAGATTTAATTAAACCTGAATCAAAATTAACTGTCGATGCATTAAAATCTATGGGATTGAAAGTTTCTATGGTAACTGCAGATCAAAAATTGACTGCTCAATCGATTGCTTCTAAATGTGGTATAGATGTTGTTTATTCACAACTTTCATCAAAAGGAAAATTAAATATTATTCAATCATTACAATTGTCAAATGAATTAGTAGCGATGGTAGGAAATGCTGATGATATGAATGATTCTTTAGCATTATCAAAAGCTGATATTAGTATATCATTATCTTCTTTAACCACGGATTATAACATGGATTATTCTACTGATATTATATTCATGAATGGAAATCTATTAATTGATATAATATCTTTATTGGATTTTTTAAGAAAATTATTTAACCGAATGAAATATAATTTTATTTATATCGGTTTATGTAATTTATTATCAATACCTATAAATTTATTATTATTATCATTAGGTTTTTATTTAAATCCTATTTTGGCTGTTATCTTCATTTATTTAATTAGTTTGCCCGTTGTATTTTCTAATTTGTTATTAAACTC
This sequence comes from Rhizophagus sp. LPA8_4_AMF, assembly GCA_021464525.1. Classification (NCBI taxonomy): domain Eukaryota; kingdom Fungi; phylum Glomeromycota; class Glomeromycetes; order Glomerales; family Glomeraceae; genus Rhizophagus; species Rhizophagus sp. LPA8_4_AMF. The sequence continues at coordinate 38,150 of JADRCO010000009.1, read as the reverse complement.
TTGGGAAAAACCTCTTTGGATTAGAACTTCTGAAGATAATGTTGTTAAATTGGAAAATAAAAAAAATTATATTCCGGTAAATATCAGTAGTAATAGATTAATAGATTGGTTTAGAAACAAAAAGTTGAGGTTGATGGAAACGATGTTTGGCACTTGTAATGATTCTAGAGTAGAAAATGAAAATATTATTCGAGTGTAGTGTTGGATTTTTTAACAGTTAAAGGATTCAAAACTTTGTTTTTTTTTTTAATAAATACTCATAGAATACTTGTACATTAAAAAATTTAAAAATAATATTCATGTTTAAAAGTGTGAAAGTGTGAAAATAAAGTGAAGATAAAAATGATGTGACTTGATTTTTAACCAATCACATTGAAGGAAGAAAGATAAGACAGATAAGACAGGTTAATCATTCAAATCGCTCCTGAAAAATGTCTTCTCAAATCGATGATTCTAAAATTCAACGTGCTCCTACTAATGAGGAATTAAAAGAATTTGAATTTATTCAAGTTCTTAATGAAGGTGATTATTAAAGATGTTTTAAAAAAATTAAACATTTATTAAATATTTTTTTTTTCGTCAAAGACCCTCGTACAAAAGGAGTATTCATTTTAGGAAAACTTAAATTATCATCATCATCTGTAGACCCAAAAGATGCAATATTGTTATTAGAAAAATTACATTTTGGCAGTCAAGAGCTTCCTATCCTTTTAAAGGAAAGAATTCTTCAATGGATTTCCACAGATAATAATGATATATACCATTGGTACAATGGTTTATTGACCAAGGACGAAAAATTTCCAGATTTCAAAGCTACGCTTATTTGGCCTGCTACTGAAGCGGTAAACTCTTTCTTTTATCATTGATTGATATTTACTTTTAATGATATATATAAATTTTCAATAGCATATACGAAAATACAGTTTTCAACCTCGTTTCTTAATTCGAGAAACTCCTCATATTTACGAAACAATCGTTAAACCTTACATTGAATCTATACCTACAAGCAGAATTCAATGGGTTTACAATATCTTGTCCAAGAAAAGTGAATCTGAAAGGATCGTATTAGAAGTTGAAGAAGAATCAACTGGATTTATTTTATTACCGGATATGAAATGGGACGCCGTAACGTTGGAAAATCTTTATCTTGTCGCCATTGTACATAGAAGAGATATTCGTTGTATACGTGATCTAAATGACACACATTTGCCATTGCTTAAAAATTTAAGACGTCAAATTCTTCATTTCGTTCCACAAAAATATCCTGGAATAAGGTCTGATGAATTACGCCTTTTTGTTCATCATTTGCCATCATATTGTAAGTATATGTACGTGAGTCTTATTTTATTTGAACCGGGTTAAAAAATTCTTTTTTATTTCTCTAAATTACAGATCACTTTCATGTTCATGTTACACATCTTAGAAATGATACTATTGCTGGGGGAATAGCAATTGCTAAAGCATACCTATTAGATGACATTATAGAAAATTTGGAAAAGTTTGCTAAGGATTATTATAAGAAAGCGACACTGACTTATGTTTTGGGTGAAAATGATCCGTTATTTTCTCAAATGAATGATATTGGAGCAAGGGTTTCAGCTGATACCTAATATTAATACAAAATAATTCCTGTTGTATTTTTTAATATTATTCAAATTAACAATCTAGAAAGTCAGCTGTCATAAGTAATTCTAAAGCTTGATTTGGTTCAATTTGAAATTGTGGTATTTCTGTCTGAGATCCGGTATATCGAACCTTATAATATAAATATTGACATACTTTCTCCAAGATCACAGCTCTAATTATAAAAATATGTAACAAAGTTATAGAGTATGTTGTTAAATCGAATTATCTAGATATGAATTAAAGAAAAATTTCATACGTAATATCACGAAAATGGACTTCGTTCTGTTCGGATTCCATGAATTGTCCTAAAAAAATGTTACCAATACTTTTAAAAAAGTATTTAAAAAAAAAAAGAAAAATAGTTCAATTTTTATTTACCAGGACTTGATAACATGTTCTTTATAGTACCGGAAGCTAACGCAGCATTTCTTTCAATAATAAATTCAAAACCATCTTTACTTATAAGCTTTACATAATCTGCTGAAGACTTGTCTGTCCGTGACATCGTTCCAGAGATCTACGGTAAATACGGTGAAATTGCGGCAACTATTTCCTTTATAAAGTAAAAATCACATGATTTTAAATCACTGTGTAACGTAAATTTAAAAAACTTCACCGATTTATTTTATTAACAGTCTAGCAAAATAATACGTAATTCCTAATCAGTTATCAGAATTAAACAATTCTATTGTATAAATAACAAAAAAATTCAATAAAAACTTTCTATCTTTTTTAAATTAACTTTTAAATCGAAAGAACGATTCGTACCAAAATATACTACTTTAGCAGGACTAATTTTATCAACTAATTCAACATTATATTTTCTAAATAATAATATTAATAAACATTTTAATATAACTATAGCCAATTTTTTTCCTGGACAGTTTCTAATTATACCATCACACCAAGGTATAAAACTATTTTTTTCTTTATCATTTTCTTCTTTATTATTATTACTATTATAAAATCGATCCGGAATAAATTTTTCTGGTTCATACCAAGAAATTTTATCTTTATGAAGTTTTTCTTGGTGTAACCATATTGGAGTATCTTTTTCAATTATATGTCCATTAAGTGTTGTTTTAACATGTGTTTGACGTGTTATTAATGGATTTAACGGGATTATTCTTTGTGTTTCTTTAATTATTGCTTCGAGGTATTGGAATTTATTTAAATCTTCGAATGTTATTGGTCGTAAAAAATCGTTGCCCAATACTTCAATGATTTCTTCACGTAAACGCTGTAACACTCCAGGATTTTTACAAATATTATAAACTGCAAAACAAAATGTACTAGCAGTCTAAAAAAAAAAATAATAATACTGTAAGTTAATTACATTATTAAATTTTTCAACAAGAAAAAAATAATTATTTTTCTTCTTTTTACCGGATCTCTGCCGCCAATATCAATATCTAGTATAGTTGCAAGAATTTCATGATCTGTCATTGATTTTTCATTATCAAATTCATCAAATCCTAATCCAAACCCGTTTGGATCACGTGGAGTATTTATTGTTAACAAAATATCCAAGAGATCCGTTGAATCGATAGGTTCATTTTCTTTCATTAAATCGATTTCTTTTCTTCTTTGTTTAATAATTTCTAATAAATTATAAAATAACCACTTATTATTTCTTCTAAATTTTTCTGATAAACCTCTAAATCCTGGTAAATAATTTCTAATCAATTGAGGAATTGAATTAGAATAAATTAATGAATTAAAATAAGTTTCAATTGAATTAAATAAATTTAAAGAATTGATCATTTTTTCTTGTGATTTACTAATATTTTTATCATTATCCTTATTATTATTATTAATTGTTTTCATAAAACAATATGATGGTTCTTTTGTTGAAGTTGATAAAATAATATCTGTTAAAAAATGTCTACTCCAAACTGATAAATCTAATGAAATAATATCGTTATTAATTTTTCCCATTTCTTGTAATTGATTGTTCCAATTTAATTCTACTTCATTAAAAATAATTTGAATAGATCTTGTTAAACCTTTTAAAAAATTTATGGAACAAATAGATTTTTCAAAAATTCTTCTATAAATTTTCCATTTTTCATGATCATTATTAAATATAGCACCATAATTTATAGTAATATTATCTAAATCTAATTTAACATCTTTATATTTTGTAAAATAATTTATTGAATTATTATTTTCTTTATATAATTCTTGTATTAATCTTGGTTGTGATATAACAATATTTCTTTGATTTCCTAAATAAAATTCCCAGAAATTTCCATATTTTTTGGTCTGTTCATTAGCAAATTTATTAAATCTTATTCCGATTTGATGTAAATTTCCTATAATTGGTAAAGGTATTGGTCCGGGAAGTGAATGTCTTCTTCCTATAAAATATCTAATATAATATTGTAATACATAAAAAATCAAAAAGGAAATCAAAAATTTCAAAAAGTTTTTTAAAGAAAAAAACTTAATATTTAATAAAAAAGGATCAAACATTATTAAAAAAAGGAACTATAAAGAAAATATATATATATATAAAAAAAAAATGAGTTAAAAAAAAGAGGTGTATATAGATTTGCTCAATTAATTTTATTGGTTTATTTGAAATTTATTTTGTAACACGTTGAAATTAAATGCATAATATAATTAATTCAAATTAATACAGTACAAATAATGCAGTAGATCATTTTATACCGTGAAACAATAACTTTAAGTAGCAGTCTTCTGTAATTTATCATTCTTTTCATTATTTTTTAAATTGTCTCCAAATGGTTTTATTTTTACGGAATATTTAGGTTTATTCTCTTGAGCTAATCGTCGTTCTTTAGATTGTTTCAAAGCTTTATTTGAATCTTTAACATCGGATTTCGTTATACGATGTCGTTTTCTTGAGAATTTCATTGATTGTAATGATTGATGAATGATCGCTTCACATTTTGATTTCATTTCAAGTGCTTCTTGAATATTTAAAAATGATTCCGATAATCTATAACTGTTTTCATAATTCAATAAAGTAAATTAATAAATAATCGAATATTTATTCATTAAAAATGAGACCTATACATGGAGATTCAATAATTCGGCGTAATGGTGAAATATATATACTACATCAAATTATGATTTAAATCACACCGCTGTTGTAATGTGCCGAACCAAATCATCCCCATGTATAGGTATGTAAGACCATGAAATCGTACCTTAGCCACAAATATAACATGATTATACGATGTTTCGATTCAATATGAGATAGACTTAACGTATCTTCCGGTACTTTAACATCAAGACGCACCACTGAACTAAGTGAAATTGGTTTTCGTTCACTGTAATTTTTCGCAAACTATTTATAAGAAAAAAAAGTAATTTAGTATTAATAAAAATTATTAAACAAATGTCGATATTTGATATTTTCGTAATACCATTTTAATTATGGAAACAAGGTTTGAATCTGATACATTTGCGGGAGATGTTGCGAAAACAAAACGTTCAGGTATAGTCAAATCAACGTGTTCAATCGATTTAGCAATTGCCTAAAATATAATTTATTTTTGATTATTTTGATTTTAAAAAAAAAGAATAAAAAACCAACTACTACTTAATTTACTTTCTGAGTATCAAAATTACACAAAAAGAATTGACCATCGACACGAGCTAAGTCTTCAAATTTTTCCTATATATAAGAAAAGTAAAATAAACGAATTTAAGAAATCTTTCAGGTTAAGATATAACAATTCAAAAACATACCAAGAGCTTTTCAAATTGTTTAATATCGGGCAATTGATGAGCAAATTGTTCAACCATTTCCATTGTAGGTTGTAATCCTGCAACCTTATTTAATTAGAAGTTAACATAAATATTCTCTTAAAATGACGGAAAGTTTTAAAACGGATAATAAAATAAATACCTCTAACTCAATAGAAGGTGTGGCCATTGCTTTTTGGACATATCTCAAATCTTGAAATTCCAAACTATCAATAATCGATATTGTATTAATATTTATTGTTATTGTTAATACTGGAAAAAGTAAAAAAAATTCTCCTTACGCAGTAACTTCACCAACTGAATTTTCAAACCCATATCGCCCAGCCCGTCCAGCAATTTGTTTAATTTGTGGGATCGGAACATATCCAATATCCTTTCCATCATATTTCCTTAAAGTCTCAAACACAATTCGCCGGATATTACTGAAATTCCATAGGTTAAATTTAAATCTAATTCGTGAATATAAATTAAATCCAGAACCCAAATAACAAAACCTCACAGATTTAAGCCCATTCCGACCGCATCGCTAGCAACTAAAACATCATATCCGCTATTTGGATCATTGAATAACTTAGCCTGCATTGCTCTAGTCTCTTAAAAGTTACAAATATATATTAATATTTTTTTAAAAACATAATGAATTACATATAAGTATATATGTTACCTGGTGGTAAAGCACCGTAAACAACAGCACATCGAAGGCCCGTAGCTGTTTCAATTTCATGTTTAAGACCAAAAATCGCCTTTCTAGAAAATGTTACCACACAATCTCCTTTCCGAATTTTCTTTATATCCCCATTAAGACTTTCATTTGCTACTACAAGTTTTGAAAGTCTATTATACTCTCTAACTTCGACATCTTCGTTTAAACTAGCACATATTGATTTCACTAATTTAACAGCTGAAGCTTCCCCACATAAATGAATTTCTTTTGCTTGCAAACCCAAAAGTGCCTGAGTCCATGCCCAACCTCTTTGCTGATCAGATATCATTTGAATCTCATCTATTACTGCAACTTCTAATGGAGTATTTAAATTAGCCATTTCTATAGTTGAAGCGGTTAAAGGGACACGATGTCCTAATAATTCCCTTCTTTCTTCTCCCGTTACAAGATTACATGGAATACTTTTGTTATTCATCCTATCAAAAATTTCATGAGCAAGTAATCTTAGAGGTCCACAATATATGCCTGATTCAGCTTTTTCTAACTTTTGAAGTGCGCTATATGTTTTCCCTGAATTTGTAGGTCCAACATGCATGATGATTTTACTATCAATTAGATACATAATTGTTATAAGACTTCAATATTATAGAAAAAGATTAATTTATTATCATTGTATGAAGCATACCGTTGCATAGCTCTTGCAGACGGATGCCATTCTGCAGGAAAACTCAAGTCACTTAATTGTTTTAGTGAATGATATTTTTCTTTATCCTGCTCTTCCATATATTCTGGAATATACTCCAAAAATGCACTCGTTAATGCTCTTTTTACTCCTTCTTTCTAGATAACAATAATAAATAAGATTAAATCAAGAATATATATACTTCTTTTGATGAATTTGAAAAAAAACTTACTCCATTAACATTATAAGCAGATTGTAAAGTTTCAGTTTTACATCTTGTAAGTTTATTATCCCAAATTTCACCAACAAATTTTTGCATTACTTTTTTAAATTTACTAGGTGATAAACCTAATTCTAGAGATTTCTTCTTAATTTCAGTTGAACTTTTAAATTGGAGTAATAAATCAGATAGTAAATCTGCGCTCCATTTTACTTTAAGGCCCAATGCTTCTTCGAATAATGATAAATAACTTCTTCTTTTTGTATTCTGCTCTTCCTTTTTTTGTCTTGATAGTGTTTTATATAAAGTATTGGATAAGTTCTTTATTACGCCATTGTTTTTTGGTGGACTTGGAGAGGCATGACGCGATAAAATTTTTGATGTCGAAAAAGGAGTTATGATCCTATTTTGAAAATGAAAAAACTCTATATTTGGTAGTTTTAACTTTGATGTTATTTGGTATGAATTCACGTATGAAGAAGAATAAAAAACAGGTCGCATTTTTTTTTGAATAAATTTTCCGAAAATCTGGTATCTCAAATAAGATTATCAAACCGTCCCCATATTAGGTTATAAGTTAAACGCAGTATCACACGAGAAATAAATTTTGCGTCAATCGATATGTTATAAATATTTATCCTAAAAAACGTTCATTTATAACTAATTATCGCCCTTAAAATGTCCATAAAAACACCGACGAAATATGAGTTGAATACTGACTTTAGTTCTACAACAGACGCGGATGAACTTTTCATAAAGCACAGTATTCCCGAACTTCGGTCCCTTGAGAAAAGAACAAGGTTTGATATTCGTTTTACATATCATTTTCTTTCATTTTATTTTCGCAAAGTGTAATTAAATATAATAGATCAGATATCGAGGAAAAGAAGCAAGAATTACGACTTATGGTCGGGTAAGTGACATTTATCATCATCGCGAATTATTTTACATAATCAGAATTAATAAATGAAATTATTGCAATTTCAGTGAAAGATATCGTGATCTAATAGATGCTGCTGATAGTATAGTCAATATGCGTAAATGTGCTTTGTCAATTCAAGAAGAATTGCATCATATGCAAGATTCTTGTGATGTTCATGCTTTGAAAAGATCCGTACGAACTCAAGTCAATGAAGACAACAAGGGCACAAAAGGTAGAATGTAAATCTTTTAATCCTTCTTTGCTTGATTAGCCGTAGAAACTTACTGTAGTATTTTTTATGTATAAAGATGAAAAAAAACATCACCTATATTCCTCGGCTGCACAAATAAAATTACTAGTAGACGTACCTGAGCAGGTATATAATTATTCCAATAAGTATTAAAATGATGATGTATTATTTTTTATTCTAAAAAAAAAAATCTTTTTAATAGATTTGGAGATCATTGGAAAGTCACAAGTATTTGAATGCAAGTCGTTTATATCTTATTGCCAAGTTGGTGTATAAGAATCTTCAAGCTCATGACGACACTCCATTCAACGTTTCAGTAATTATTTAATTTAATCTTATATATATATATATTATTATAAATTTAATTCAATTACCAATCAAATAAATTATTTGTAGGTAACTTTTCCTGTTGTGCAAAGACAATGGGATGCTGTGAGTCATTTTAAGTCACAGATTCTTCAAAAAGCTAGACATTATTTAAAAATAGCAGAACAATCTGAGCAGGTGAATTATAAACTAATATAATATATTTTTATTTTTATAAAATTTACTTACTATTTTAATTCCTTTTTATATAAGAGTTTGGCAGAAACTTTATGTGCGATTATGTTGTTGGATGATGTGACTAAAAAAGATGTATTTCAATTGTGTTTAGATGGGAGAACTTCAGTATTGTCGCAACTTCTAGAGAAGTCAATCTCCAAAGATGTGAAATCTTTAACAGAACAATTTAAGGAAATGATTCATATAATTAGAAGCAGTGTTTTTCATATAGGATTAGTTTTTATTCGAACAGGAGATGATCTGTCATTATTTGAATCTTACCTTCACCAGCTTCAACAAGGATTTTCTGTTAATGAGGATAATTTACATACTCCGTCCTCAGTATTGTCACCATGTGACTCGAAGGTTTCACTTACACGGTTATACTCTTCCTCAGCTAACATTCATCTCCTGATGCGTTATTTGCCAGAATCAATTCAGACCTTTACACCATTTTTTCATATGTCAGGGCCCCGTGGAAATTTTACACAAGATGACATTCATGAACGTATGAATGGATGGTTCGATTATATTGTACAATTATTTCGAGAGAAACTTGGAATGCTCCTATCGAAAGTTACATGTGCTCGAGATTTAAATGAATTAAGAAAGAATATATGGAATATTTTAAAGGATGATGAAAGTTCAAAGGAGGAGGAAAAATCGGCGACCATTAAACATCCAAGCAAGGTTCATAGAACTAGTTTAGGATTTATATTAAACATTCAAAGAACTGCTTGGTCTTGGTCTTTTGTGAGTAAATTCTTTGTTTTAATCAGTACTAAATTAGATTATTAACCTTGATTATTGTAAACTATTTTAGGCTTGTAATCTTGTTTTCAATAATTATTTTTCAATTTGGAATGATTTGCTAAGACAAGGTTTTAATGAAAGATTTCAAAGTATTATTCAATCTTCATTTGCTGAGCTATCCAAGCAACCCGAAAAATTGCTTAAAAATCGATTACATAAATTAGTTAATCCAAATAACGAAGGTAAGGTTTCCGCATTTTTTTCATATAAATAATGTATTTATTTACTTAACTATCTATCAATTAAAAGAGCGTCATTTGGGAAAATTCATCTGGGCACATGATTCCATATTTTCTAGTGCAAATGTTCAAGAAAACATGATATCAAGTTTTAAACAAAAGATCGAACGTCTCGTATCAGCACAAACATCCATTGTCGGTGATGCAAAATTAACATTTGACAAGAATTTGAGAGATATTCGAGATGACATGGAAACTGTCTTTGCATTAATTAATAATCGTACAGATGAATTATTTTACGGCAAAAAGTTTAATGGAAAATTATTTAATGCTCATAGGTATTTTAAGTCTCTTTAAATATTTTAACTAGAGTGGACAAGTATTAAGCAATTCCTTTTATTTGTTAGTGATACTGAAGACTTGTCTGGTTTTTTCCAAGAAACATTAATGAATTCAGTTATTTCTTATCGTAATCAGCTTAACGGACTAATAGAAGAAGTTGACATACTCGAAAAATCACAGGACAATAGATTCATTTTAGAAAATAATGGTAGATATTTAACGTTTTTCTAATTTTTTATACTGGTACGTTTCACACTAAAAATTTTATTATTTTTTGTCCTTTTTTTTAGCAAAACGTTTGCTTATTGCCCGAATTTCGCAAACAATTGCTTACGAATCCTTGGAACTTCCTACAATTTTACAAACAACTACAGGACGTGATAAGCCCAATTATTTTAGTTCTCGTCTGTCTTCAGCTCCAGGTATAAAAAATCATCCCGTAGAAGGTGCTAATTTGCCAATAAAATATAATTAATAATTCACATATTGAACTTTAATATAGATCCACGGTTAGTAAATTTACGACAATTATTAATGGAAGTTTATTTTTCAGCACATAAACCTTGGATGCAATGGATTACTAATAATGCTCAAGAAGCTGTGCTTAAAATGTTATATAATTCACCTTGGAATGAATCAAATATTCAGACTTTGATTTGGGAAGGTAAACATTATTCGTTATTAGTTGTTTAATTATGTATTTTAAATTTTAAAATTTTTAACATATTGTATTATCATTAGAAATATCCATGCAAGATAAAGCAAATTCTAGTGATAATGAAGGTGCAAAGATAACTTTGCCTTCACAATCCTCAAATGAACTTTTAAGGTGCTTATATGATATATGTAAAGAATTAGACAGAGTTGGTAGTCCAACTTTGCATGAGGTTAGTATAATTTCAAGTTAATGTATATACATTTAAAACTCAATAATTTAATTTCCCGGCTTTACATATGTATAACCAATAATCCGATTTTTTAAATGATCCGAAAAGTTCACTAATGGTAATAAATCTTTATAATTTCATTAGGACATTATCAAGGATCTTTTTACAGAATTATCTCTGAAAATAATCGAAAAGTATAATTCTTTTACATTGGATGAGGAAAGTTTTACAAAAGTGTCCGAGAAAGGAGCTATACAATTATTATTTGACATTAAATTTCTAAGAAAAGTGTTTGAAGGGTGCTGGTCATCGGACCAAGATGATGATGATGACAATAAAGCATATCAAAAGAAAGAGGAAATGTTTAATCAATCATTAAGAGCTATAAAACAAAAGGTATTTATTATAATAATACCTAATAAATATAATTATTTTTAAATTATATTAATTTTTATTTATGTCTTATTTTTATATAGATTGACCCTATTGATTTGACTGTATTTGAACCGTATTTGAATAAGAATGTTGAAAGACATTATGCAAGAAGTTCTATCATGTTGGGTTTATTGTTTCAACTAAATCCGAAAATTACCGATATGTAAGTAATAATTATTTTAATTGAAGCCACATATTTGTAATGTTTATTATTTATTTACTAATCTTATTTTATGATATGTAGGAGACGTAAAAGTATTACATTACAAGATTACCATAATATAATAATGCCAGTGGTACCACAAGCTGCTAGATTTACTTTATTACCAATTAGTCATAAACCTAGTGGAGGAAAATTAAAAAATTCTTAATAGTGATGATAGAGATGATTTAAGAAATAAGTGGGTTAATGGTTGTCATGCTAGGATGTAAAAAATATTATTTTTGATAGATCAATTCGTAATATTTATCGGATAATTACTACAATATAATAATTAATTAAAAAAACTATTACCTCAACATATAGTGTATAGTGGCATTGGTATATAAAAATTATTTGAATAGAATACACTACTAGACATAATCATAAAAGCTGGTGTATAATAGAAATTAATAATTTTTATATGTTACAGTATAAATAAAGTTATATTAATAAACAAACATTTGTTATCATTGGTGTAACGACAGGAGGAATTTAGTCACGTGAATTTCCACCATATCGTGATTTGTATTTTATTATTGAGTAAAAGTAAAAATATCGAGAGTATTATATTATATCCAAGAAACTCTTCAAAAGAATAATTGGAAAAAATAATAATAAATCAATTTATTTATTTATTTACTTTTCATTATTTCATTTATTCATTTCTTAATTTGAAATATTTGTATTACATTATATTATCTATTGTTAATAAACATTGAAAGGCAAATAAATTATTCTAATTGTCATCACTGTTTAGATATATGTAATTTGGAATATCCCGTTACCATCCACCCAATTTTTATTTACATTCACGTTCTGTGAATTTATCTTGAATACAATAAATTACAAGTCTTGGATAAAGAACTTGACAAGTAAAAACATCCTATATAACATTTCTGAATACAGGAGAATGTGTGCAATGTATGTTATATACCAATAAAGTATATCTAATACTAAAAAAAAATTAAAACAACACATATTGATCTGGAGCTCTATTGATAGTTATCAAATTAAGAATAGTTAAATCACAGTTTACAATATATGCAAAATCCAAATTATTAGAATCTTGTAAAATATTGAGCAAACAGTTGATATTGGAGTTCTGGATATAGTTGTTCAGAATCAAATTCTTTAGAAACTATAGTATCTGTAGTTATGTTTTAAGTCCCAATTTTTATATTGTAACAATTGCAATATCTTTAGTTCATTTGTACTTTGGAAATAGTTCTTTCTGTAAATTTTGAAATTTTAGGATCATCCCAGAATTATGATTTCCGAATAACTTCTAATATCCTAAAATGTTCAAAATCGTTAATATATTAATAATTATTTATTACAACTTAAATTACGTCCATCTATTGCAATGATGCAACATGATGGACTGCGACGAACTCAAAAAGATCCATAAAACTACTAGATCACTGAACCTACCACAAAAAACATTTATCTTTATGGAATTCATAATTGCTTGTTCTTTCATTCTTAATAGCAATTCAAACTTATATAAAACATTGTCTAAAATTTTGAAAGATCTTCAATGTTGTCTTTGTCGTTAGCAATAATTTTCTGAAGTAAAGACTTGAACACTACTTGAATACACACTGTGTTCTTGATTGCAGTCTTTTAATAAAGTTTTTTTTAGCAACATAGGACAAGAAATTCTTAAATTATAAAATATAATAAGCCTTTAATTCCTATTTACAGACTACCTCAACAACTCTGACTTGTACATCAGAATTAATGGCTTTCATGATTAATATAGCATCGTGAAGCCACCTTATGGCCTTTCTTTAATTAAGGTGCTTTGAAAGATTCTTCTGAAACTTATTGTCCATATTTTTGACTTCTCTAATTTGATGGTAAGGACATTGAATTGTGAGATTTTGATTGCAGAACTGAATGATATGATTGACATCAAGAAGGATGTCTTCCCAGAGTAGATTGATGATTTGATCATGGTATGCATATTCGGATACATTGACATCATGAAACAGGTTGATTGATGTTTAGTAACAAGTCATGCTGCAAGTAATATTCGAAGATGAGTATACAACTCCAAAGATCAGTAATGATAAGATATTATAGTGCAAAGTGGGTCAATCTCCTGGAAAGATTTGATGTTTGATTTACCAATAATAGGTTGAGGGGTTGATGGGACCAATTAGACTAACTCCATTAATTTGATCTGGTGACTCGGGTGATTCGACTTCAGCCTCAAGTCAGTCAGATCGTTAGTAACACTAACTATTACACGAAAAAAAAATATTCTTTGTTTTAAAATAAAATTATTATTACTTTTTTAATAATGAGAATATTATAAATTTCCTTCTTTTCTTAGTTGTTAATTACCTTTTACTTATTTGACAAATATTTAAAGTTTAAAGAGCAGAAAAAAGAATAAAAAGTATCAAGTGATGCACGAATTGCGAAATCGCTATTGATTTGTAGCACGCGTCGCGTGATTGTAGATCATTATATTCTTATATTTTGGCCGCGGATCATGTGGGAGTGAAAAAATTTTAATGAAAACCATTTTTACGAACTGATATTATACTAGAGAGATATTACCCACATTTCGAACAATCCTACCCATCTTCCCATTCATTTATAAAATAAATAATCATATCGATATTATCTATCATATTTAGTCACCAATTAAATAACTAATTAAGTGTAAAATTTAAGTTTTTCCACCTGAACAATGTAATATCATTGATCATTAAAATATAATGTAGAACTTACTTTATACAGCTTTAGGTTAATAGGAAAAAAAAATTCCCATACTTAACCATCAAAAATTCCAAGTTGAAAAAACGTTTTTTTTTCTTTAAAAGGTAGATGTATCGAAATATAGTAATATTTATCTTAATAAAGTTAATAATATTATTTAAAAGCATTTTAAGTAATCAAGATAATTTCTATTGATACTAATTTATGAGATAAAATCTATTAATAACCGATAAAATTAGTGTCGGAAAGCTTTTTATTGAATTTTATATTTTTGGGAATTTTTTTATAGCAGTATCTAGCATGTCCAAGAACAATCAATAATCAAGGTAACAGAGACATACGAAGAATGATGTTAGATTTACTGCATAAAAACTTCCGTGATTATAATATTATTCCAATGTTTTAAAAGTTAATGACTACATAGACATGTGATTTTAAAACTTCGCTTATTGGGTTAGCCGGCTTACTTCCGGCTTATCATAATTCCTTAATTGTCAAGTCAATTTGTACACGTGAATATTTTTTTACCCTTACCTAATTTCCATTATTTGTACAGGAAATAAAATAACATGCTAGAAAAATTCAGAATTTTGATTTGATGAAAAAGTGTTTTTTTTTCTGATTCCCAATGATTCATTTATCATTTTTATCATTGTTTACTTGTCAGAATGACGTTTTTTAATATATAGTAGGGAGAACATGTGAAATAAATAAACCAACATGACTTGAGTCATTTGATTTATAAGTGATTTTTGATCCCTTGCCCAAGAAACCTTTTAAAATAGTTAATTATAATCATATGATTAAAGATATGACAATTTTTTTTTGCCAAATTTTATCTTAAATTAACACGAAATGATTGTTATATTTACTTTTTTTTATAATTTGAAATGCGACACGAAAAAAAAAAAAAATGTAATCCGTCAAATTTCAATTTGGGAAAGGATTTTCCGGGAATCGAGTTTTTTTTTATTTTTTTGATTTAATTCATTGTATGTAAGAAGAGATTCGATGAAAATTTTATTCCCACATTTTCATAATTTAACTCAATTAGGAAAGATTAGTGGAGTTTTGATAAATAACGCCACAAAAATTAGACAAAGTTGGTGAATTACTGATACCAAACCCAAGATCTTTATCGTGGGCATAACACATTACACAAAAAATTCTAATTTAGAAATGATCTTAAAGAAGGGGGAAACAAAAACATTTGCATCATTATGACGACTTTTAGATTTTCTTGGTGAAATTATGCCATCTGTGTTTTGATAAGAAATGATTTATTTATTAACCGAAAAAAGTCAAAATGAAATACATAAATTTTAGATAACAAAAAGTTACCGAATGATTCAGGGTCTTCCAATCCCACAATACTATTTCATTAAACTCAGTGCTTATGAATTCATAAATTTCATCATAATATCATAATTGATCCTTTGACCTTTTTAATTACGAAATCATTATGATCAATATTCCCGTGTCAAAATAAATGTATAAAAAAATTTTTTTTTTTTATTATTATCACTTTAACCTATTTTTTAAATTGTTGTAGATCATGACGATTTTTTGATTTAATGAAACATTACATCACAAATAGACTAAATATTTTTTTGATCGGGAAATATTTTAATTTTCCAATATATAATGTGGGTTTCTTTATTCTCATTCTCCAAAAAAATTTTTTCTTTGTAAATCTCGAGAAGAATAAAAATTTTCGTTCTGTAGAAAATAAATAAATAAATAAATATATATATATAATATATATATTTTTTTATTTGAACTTAGAAATATAAATAATTTAGTAAATAGAAGCTAAAAAAAAATACGGATAAATAGATAAAAACTTTATTTTCTACAGTCCTATATCTATCTATCAATCAATCAATCAATCATGCAGGTCAGTCCTCAAAACCCTAAGGGTAAATCAAACATGGTTTATGATGATGAATTTAAAAAACATGCTGGAACTGATAAATGGATGGTTTCTATAGTTATTGAACAAGGTAAATATACTTATAACATATATATATATATATTTTTAATGGGTAAAAAATGAACGAAAATTTTAATTCTAATAATTTATTTTATTAATTTATAGGACGAATATTATCAAAATTCGAATATAAAATGACATCATATGATCCAAATACATACCGAGCGTTTTTCGAACCTGTCAAAACAACAAAACCAATGCGAGTATACGCTACTAATTCAAAACGTCACAGACCACAAATAATATCAATTACATTACTTGAATACAATCAAGGTCGAATTACAGCTGAAGAACAAATTTCTTTACATCCACTTTCATTTTCCGTCAATGAACCTGGTACATTTTGTTTATTCCGTGATAAATCATTTTGGCATATGTTTGTTCAAGTTACAATGGAGGAGCATTTACATGAATTTAACAGAAGGAGAGATCCTCAAAGATGGGTTACACCTTTAGGATTCGAAGTTGAAGTTGTCATGGATGATGACTTCTCAAATGAGAAAAGTCCAAATGTTGTTGTTGAAGAGTACGTTGAAACCGATGATAACGAACCAAAAAATAAGCATGTTATTAAGAATGAATTTAGCCCAGAAAATGTTACAACACCACCACCAATTGCTCGTTCAACTTCCTCATTTCCATTTCATAATCGCACCTTTACTGAGTGGTGTGTACATAAACCACCAAAATGGAGAAGAAAATTGAAAAAATTCGGTAACAACATTCGTAATGCATTTAACCGAACAAGGTTCTAAAAGATTCATCTCGTGGTATATATTTGTGATGGACTTTGTAAATATTCATGACACAATTTGTTCATATATCTTATCCTCCCCCCAAAAAAAACATTTTTCTTTTTTTTTTTGCAATTTTTTTATATTATTATCAAAAAAAAAAAAATTTTTTTTTTTTTTTGCCTTTTTTGATCGGAAATTACGATTCAAGTTTCTTCGAAACGTGTTCCTTTAAATAGACGTTTTTTTCAATGATACAATATTACATGCTAGTTCTTCAAAAACGTAAAAGATCCTTTTTAAAGACTTATCAAATTATCTCATATCACCACCATAAGTTTTTTTTATCACCATATAAAACTCTAAGCAAAACCATTTTCATATTAAGTTTTATAAACCTCATTTCCGTTATTACATTACCCGAATCTAATTTAATTATGCTTTAAGATTTCTTTATATGTATTATTAGTTTATTATTTATAATTTATTATCACCATAATCATTATTTTATTATCATTTTTTCTTTTTTTTTTAATTATTAATTTTTTTTTTTATAAATCATCTTATAAAAAAGATGTTTAACATTATTTTTTTTATAATCTTAATAATTTTAACAATTATGCTTTTAAAATTGGGATAATTTGTAGAAGTCTGTGATTTTCTTATTCATCTTTTCTTTTGTTGTAATTTTATTCTAGAAATTTGAAATGTATATTTTGTATCAGTAATTTGAATCATATTTGTTCTTTTTTTTATTCGGCAAAAAAAAAAATAAATAAATTATTGAACTTCATTTAAAAAGTAAGTTTGTTTGTATTTCTAGTGAGTAACTGCGCGTATCAACTGTACAACGGAAAAACATATTAGTCATTTCTTTTGATTAGTTTTTTACTAATACCGAATTACCGCTATTATTATAGTATTTCATTATAACAATTAACAAGCCATTAGTCAAATTATTACCATGACTAATCATAGGTCCCTCACTGAATTTTTTAATCCCTGGTTTTAATTCTATGATCTTTGCGCATTGAAATATGGTCCGTATGACTTTAAATTGTTTTATCCTGGTGAAAAATGATATTTTAAAATTATTATTAGTGATCAAACCTTAATCAATAGGATCTTATGTTCCCTTTAACTTTTCATTGAAGATTTTAAGAAATTAAACTTGGGAGGAAATGAAAACATATTGTTATTGATGATCTTGACGAACTGATCCTTTGGAAGATTGATACAGAAATTGAATTTTTCAAAAGATTCACCCAAAAATCAATGTATTCACATTATCATAAAAACCAACCAAAATGAAATTTCAGGATTATTAAGAAAATTCAATATGCTTTTATGAAATGGTATACATGATTATTAACCAAAGTATTGAGTATTTGTAAGATAAACATAAAAATTAAGCAACTATCAAATTTATGCTATTTACCATTGGTAAGTATCTATCTCCTTTTAAGATATAATAAATTATATTTATTAGTAATATAAAATATATTTTAATATTTTAACTAAATATAATTATATCAAAACTAAATTTATCAACATTTTCAAATGATTAAAAAATATACTATATGATTAGATTTATACAATATATTCTTATTAATAATATAAAATATTTAATAAAGAAAATTGCAATGATGATTGTCACCATATCAGCATTATGATGTACTTTTGACCAGTTAAAATGGAATAAACACTGGCCGGCATTACATCATAAATTCAACACTGGTGTTACGTCACCATTAGTGATATTTAGCAATACTCATTTAAATAATTAAAATCAAAAATATAATTAGCTTATTTTATACTATTTTAACTTTAATTCCACTGGCTGATAAATTATTAATTATTTTATTGGCTGATGACTATTGTTTGCTTCTGTTTGTGATAAAAGTTTTATTAGCTTTGCAGTTGATTGTAATGCTATAATTATAATAAAATAACATAAGATAAAAAAAATTCCACTAGAAACAACCAATCTCTAAGAAAGTGAATAGAAGATAATTTTATTTAATATTACCATAAATTAATAATTTGTGGTGAAAGAAATTCGAGTTTTGGTAGTAAATCTGTATGATGTAACCTTACAAATTCAGCAGTTTTCATTTTTCATACCAGCTTTCTATATAAATTCGTGTTGAATAGCTCATTATTGGTTCTTCTCGTATGACTCGCAAATATTTGTTTTGAAATAATCAATAATACAAGATGATGCGCTATGTTTTTAGTTTTGGTAGCATTTTAATTTAACAAATCATTGGAAATTATATATGGTAATTTCATTACCAAAAGAGATTTTTACAATGAAGAAATACTTGTTCGGATTTCGGGTAAATACTAAAATATGTAACGCTTAATGCTGGCAAATTTAATATGTTTATAACAGATAATACAAATAAATATTCGTAAGGTAGGACAAATTTATCAAAATTTTCCTTTTTTCACTTTTTTCATTTATTAGATTCAATAAACAGGTCAACAAATTGATATCCTTATTAATTTTTTTTTTTTTTAGGTGGTTTTTTTTCTTCATCTGATTTTCTGATTTTATAGATTTCTCTTTCTTTTGAGAATTGGAAATTGCTTGAGGATTGGAAAAAGATTTAATCACATGATCTTCACGAATTAGCTGTCCATAAATATTCACAAGATCCATTTAATATTCGATGCCAATTATTATATCGATCAAGAATAAACCCAAGCACCAAATTTACGTATTGTTTTTTTCGGTTTGGTGCTTACATAAACATTGAGTAATTCCTTGTTTTGCATAAATGCTTTTATATGCGCGAATTTCAATTTTTAGATTTTTTTTTCCGAATGATTTTAATATAATTAGTGATACATGTATATTTTTTAGAATTTACATAAAGGGATACTCATTCGGGTCTGGAACGGTCTGGTCTACTTTTTTCGAACATTTTCTTTGATATCTTGAAACAAGAATACAAAAAAAGAAAAAACATCAAATTTGTCGTTTTTTTTTTATAATAAATATTTATTAAAAAACCTTTTAAGGTAACACTCACTCATTTATTTAAACATGAAGGAAGGATGGAAATGGTCAACTATGTGGTCAGGTAAATTTTATGTTTGTTTGTTTTAATGTAGACATCTCATCCATGCCAAGTTTATTCTTTCTTAATTAATATGATCTTTAAATTTTTACGTAACATAATTATTAACCCATTATATTAATAGTAATATTAGTAATTAATAATTTGTGTTTGTTTATAATATGATGATATTTTAAATTTATATATTTAAATAAAAAAAATATTTTTTGATATATTTTCTTTCTTTTTTTTTTATTATCGACACGATAAATCAACTATATAATAAAAAATAAAAAAAAATATTGATTATAAAATATATTGATTGATTTTTAAATAGCATATATGTCAGTACTGGGAAAAGAAAGCCCCTATGCCGATGAAACTCCAGTTGCTGACCTAGTCTGTTCGTTTGACTGGTCAACAACTCCACTTGGAGATAGGTCAACGTGGGCACCCTCTTTGAAAACTATCGTGGTATGAATTTTAGATGCGAAATCATGTGATATCAAGATTGTCAAGATTTTCAAATTTGTCTAAGATTGACACGTAAAAAATTATAAATGAAAAAAAATGAAGAAAAAATTTTGCTAATTTTTAATTTTAATTCTTGATAAATTAATCACAGGACCTATGTTTACATTCAGTTTTTCCGATTGCCATTTTCTATGGGCCCGAATTAAGGATGATATATAATCAAAGTGAGTGATATTAAAGCAGAAATATCATATGTCCACATGTCTGTATCATACTAATTTTATTTTAAATACGTATAGTGTATCGACCCATATTAAAAACGAAACATCCGCAAGGTATTTAAAGATACTATAAAATTGTTAAATAAAAAAATTCGTTACTTAATTGGTTCATTATATAGCAATGGGTCGTTCCTTTAAGGAAGTATGGTCTGAGACGTATGATGTCATGGGACCTATATTTGAAGAGTAAGACAATCATTAAAATTTTTGCGTCTATCGATTTTATTTTCTATTCTTATCATTCATTTTTCAATTTGTCCTTTATAATTAGAGTAAATTTAACTGGAAAAGGTTCATTCCAAGATGATATGATGCTTTTATTGCATCGTGATGGTTATGTTGAAGAATGTTATTTTTCATTTACTCTTAGTCCAGTATTTAAGGAAGATGGAACTATTACGGGAGTTTTTAACGCTGTTCAAGAAACAACGCAAAGGGTATTAGCAGTTAGAAGATTAAAAACTCTTGAAGATTTAGGGAATAGAACTCCAGGTATTTATTTATCCGATCGCGTTCATTATATCAGAATATTATAATATTATGTAATTAAAAAAGTATGTACATACGGATCATTTTTTCTAGGTGCAAAATCAATCGAAAATGCCTGTCATTTGGTTTCATTAGTATTACATGATAATAATGATGATATACCATTCGCTTTGTTTTATCTTTTAGAAGATGATAATCGTAAGTGACCGAATACTTCTCATATTCAATTCTTTATTAACAACATGATTTATATTTATTTATTTATTTTATTTTTATTTATTTATAATGAAATATAAATAACAATAAAAAAAACCAGACCAAAAAAATATTAAGAAAGCTAAATTAATTGCAACAACTTATGATGAGTTGTTAGTGACAATTAAAGGAGATGATGAAATTGAAGAATTAGCTTTTGTTAATGGAACCTCAAAAAGAACATTGCCAGATTTTTTGTTAGAAGAATTTACCGATGAAATTATCTATGATGGCAATATAGTAATGGACAAAAATAATTCTCTAAATGAGGAAAATAGTAATGATATTTCCCATTTGCCTTTACAAGAAGTTATTACAAGAAATTCTCATGTCGTTGTAACGCTTAAAGATGGTTCCAAGGCAATACTCTTACCGGTACTATCTTCATTTTCTGGAGAAACTAATACAACAGCCATAATGATCTGCGGACTTAATTCAAGAAAAGCACTTGATAGAGATTACATGGAGTTTTTACGGGTAATTAAAATTTTGTGGTATTTTAAAGTCATCACCTAATAACTGATTAATTCTATGGTAAATAATATTAGCTTGCTGTAAGTCATGTAAGTACAAGTTTAACACAAGGGAGATTAAGAGAAGGAGAAAGGAAGCATGCAAAAATGCTCGCAGATCTTAATAAACAGAAAATTAATTTTTTCCAAAACATAAGTCATGAATTAAGAAGTAAGTTTTTTCTTTCTTATTATGCATGTATTTTAATTAATTATACTAATTTTACATTTTTTATATTATAGCTCCTCTAACTTTGATGCTTTCACCATTAGAAGATGCAATAGCGTGTTGTACAGATAATTCACCTGTTTTATTACATCTTCAAATGATAAAGCGTAATGCTCGTAGATTACTTAAACTTGTTAATACTTTGCTACAAGTAAATACCTTTATTTTTAGCTTATTATTATTATTATTTTTTTTCTATTTAAAGCCGAGTATCAAACATGCAATTTATTTTTGAATTAGTTTTCTCGGATTGAAGCTGATAGCATAGAAGCACAATTTCACGAAACCGAAATAGCAAAGTTAACCGCAGAACTTGCATCAAGTTTTGAGAGTATGGCTAAATCATTTGAATTAAAATACGTCATTGACGTCCAAAAAGAATTAAAATTAGCCAAAAAAGTTTTTATAGACCAGAATATGTATGAAAAAATATTATTTAACCTATGTAAGTATAAAAAATTTTACGTTGATCTTAAATACTTTATCATCTTTATTTATTCATTTATTTTTTACAGGTTCGAATGCTTTCAAACACACTTGGACTGGAAGTGTTACTGTTCGGTTATATTCCGAAAACGATAACGATGATAAAGAATTTATCGTACTTGAAGTTGTTGACACTGGTGATTTAATTATTTTTAATCTAGTTCTTGGTTTTAAATTTGCGTAATATTCCTGACATAGCATATATTTACACATTTTGAAATTTTAGGTGTTGGTATACCAGATGGTCATATTCCTAATTTATTTAATCGCTTTTATCGCGTTGAATCACGTCAATCACGTAGTTATGAAGGGACCGGAATAGGTCTTGCTCTCGTAAAAGAAATGGTTAATCGTCACGGTGGCGATATATCTGTAGTCTCTGTTGTTGATAAAGGTTCTATATTTAAAGTTCGGTTACCAACTGGATGGGAACATTTGCCACCGGATCAAGTATACTTTGATGATGAGTACAACGCTAAAGAGCATGTTCATGGAGAGAAATTATATTCAAATCGTGATCTATTTCTGGAAGAATCAGCACAATGGATTCAAAAAAACGGAATTGAAAAGTCTGATTATAAAGACATTGATAATTTAAACGACTTAACTATAAAGTTTCCATTAACTACTGAAAGTCACACTATTCCGTCTTTATTGGAAGATAATCCTTTGACTTTTAGTGAAAACTATAGAGTGCTTATCGTGGATGATAATACTGATATGAGGTAGACATAAAGTTTTTTACAAAAATTGCGAGATTAAATTTAAATTGAAATTATTTTTAATTCTAGAAATTATATATTTGGGCTATTGAGTAAAGAGTTTGATGTTTGTTGTGCCTGTGATGGTCTTGATGCTTTGAGAACCTTAAGAAAACTTGATAAGCAACCAGACTTAATTTTAAGTGGTAAGGATTCTATTTATTTAACCATCTTAATTAATGATACAAATTAACATATTATTATCTTCCTTTATTTAGATGTTATGATGCCTAACATGAATGGGTATGATTTATTAAAATCATTGAGGAATAATCAATCAACTCAATTGATTCCAGTAATTTTGTTATCCGCTAAAGCTGGAGAAGAAGCCAGCATTGAAGGTATTCATTTTTAAGGTTTTAAAAAAACAAATTTTTAGTTTATTAAATAGTCAATACATTTTCTTAAATAGGATTAGAACAAGGGGCTGACGACTATTTAATTAAGCCGTTCAGTGCTAGGGAATTGATTGCCCGAATACGGGTCAATATTAAACTTTCTTACCTTCGGCAACAACTATTCTTACAACAAAAACGACATTCGGAAACAAAACAATTATTGTTCTCGATAAGTAGTAAGATTCGATCAGGGTTAAATATTCAAGAAACCCTTTCAACAGCTGTTCAAGAAATTCATAATGTCTTACCATGTAATAGATTTTTTATTGTTGCCGTAGAGAATGAAGATTCAAGAATAATGGCATTTTCATCAATAGACCAAAGTGAACCAAACCTACAAGGAAAGTTGGTCTATTTTCCAATTAAGGAAAGTTTTCAAAATAATCAAACTGAAAAAGATCAAAATAGCTTTGAAGTAGTAAATGAAACCTTTAATGATGATAAAGAAATTGAAGTTGTAATATTTCCAAATTATTATTTATTGGCTGTCCAAAGTTTAGTTTCATTAATTGCCCTTCCCATTAAAATCGATTCAAAAACATGGGGATGGGTAGTTGCGAATAGACCTCCAAATAATACTTGGTTAGACAGCGAAAAAAGCTTCTTGCAACAAATATCGAATCAAATTAGTTTAGCCATCACTCACTCTATACTTTTAGAGGAAAAATTAAAGAAAGAAGCGCAAATGGAAGCGATGAAGGCTGCAAATGAAGCCAAAAGTCAAATTTTGGCTAATACTTCTCATGGTTGGTGTTGTTTATATTATTTATTGTTTTGATAAAAATATTCTAATTATTTTATAATGTTTTAATATCGTAGAATTGAGAACACCATTAGGAGCAATTATAGGAGTTTTATCAGCATTCGAAGATTCTCAACTTTCAGAGGATCAAAAGGATATGGTACAAATCATGACGAGAGCATCTGATGTAGTATTAGCAGTTGTGAACGATATTTTGGATGCAGCAAAATTAGAAGCGAATAAAGTCGTTCTATTGAATAGAACATTTGACTTATTTGACATGCTGGAAAAAACTATAGAACTTTTTGGTGAAAAGGCTGGCACCAAAAATATTGAGTTAATTTTATGTTGCGAACCAACTTCTCTGCCAAAATTTATAAAATCAGATCCTGAGAGGTAAAAGAATTAATATTTTTATTTATTTATTACGTGATTTACGTAATTTAAAATTATTTATTTTATTTATCTAGGCTGCAACAAATTTTAATGAATTTGTTGTCTAATTCGTAAGTATTATTACACTCCACGGGCTAATTGATATTCTATCGATTTTATAATCAATTCTGAATACTATTTTTCATATCATTAATTGTCTAATTATTTGATGTACGAAAAAAAACTTTTTTAACATCATTATAGTCTTAAATTTACTGACAAAGGGGAAGTTTGTCTCAAGGTTACAATGAAGGACGATAATACTACAGGGAAAAACTCGACATTATTTGTTGAAATAATTGATACCGGCATTGGGTACTTAAAGAAATTTAACTTGTGTTTTCCAATAAATCATTTATATTTATTCTAATTTTTTTATCTTTTAATCATTTAGTATTGATCCCAAATTTACGAAAATTATTTGGGAAAGTTTTTCTCAGGGAGATGCTTCAATGACAAGACGTCAAGATGGTACAGGGTTAGGTCTCTCAATATGTAAACATCTTGTACGGATTAATGGAGGCGAAATGGATGTTCAAAGTGAATTAGGAAAAGGAAGCCGATTCTGGTTTACTTGGTATTCATTTTATAATTAATTTAAATATTTTGATTAATTCCATTTAACATATATATTTATATATAAATATTTTTTTTTTTTAAAAAAAAAGGATTGTAGAACCTTTATCTTGGTCTGCTATACCCATTACATCTATCTCACAGATTCCACCTACCGCTGGATTAAATTTACCCACTACTGTAAGATTAAAACGCGTATTAGTGGTTGATTCCGTTGAGACAGCTAGAAATGCTCTAGTTAAATTGATTGGATCAAGTGTAGAGAGAATTGATTCATTTGATTCCTTCAGTGAAGGAGTTACAACAGCAAAGGTTTGGCGTGAAACTCATAATGAACCATTATATGACATTGCATTCTTCAATGTTCATGAAGACAATGTACAGGAAGTTAAAAAAGCTTCTGAAGAATTAAGAGTTATTTGCGGAAAAAATCATCTTTGCATAACACTTATGGTGTATTGGTCTGCAAACGGACGTGCTTTAGGACAGAAACTAATGAAAGACATTGGAGGACCAATTGTAGCATTATGTAAACCAATAATGCAAAAGAGGTTATTGGATTGTTTACATAATAGCAGAATATTTAGATCATCCTCATCTGCACCAAACAATGATAAACGTGATTATAGTTCTGCTAAATCCTTAGCAGATATAAGGGTTGAAAAATATTACAATTACAATCGACCTTTATCATCATTACCAGTAGAGAAAAAATTAACAATTATGAGGCAATCGCCAAAAGTTAATAATGAAATGATTGTCGATGAAGACAAAATATCACAAACATCTAGTAGAGATAAGTTGAAAAGAACAGTATCTTTTAGTTCAGAACTTACAAAATGGATAGCTTTAAAAAGAATGGAACCTAGAGGAGAAGATAATAATCAAATTGGTTCTAGATCACATCCTATTTCAAAATCAAACCGTATTTTATGTGTAGTACGTATCACATATCTTTTTTTTATTTTCTTTTTCCACAGTAAAGATTATAATAGCATTTTAACATTATTTTATTTAATTAGGAGGATAATCCTATCAATCTAAAGGTATTTATTTACAATAATTTTTTTATTTGTGAACGTTATAAGTATTATTTAATTATAATCATTTAACTTTTTATAGGTTGTTCAACACCAACTTAAAAAACTTGGGTACCCATCCTTATCAGCAACAAATGGACAAGAAGCTGTTAATTTGATACAAGCAGAATATAGTGATATAATTGGGGAATCCTCGAATTTATCATTGTCTTTAGCAAAAGAAATTCCAACAAAAATTTCTTTAATATTAATGGATTGTGCTATGGTAAGTTATATTATATTTAACATTTATTCCAATTATACATTGATTTTTATAATATTTTTCTTTTATTAGCCCATTATGTCAGGATTTGATGCATCAAAAGCTATAAGAAATATGCCATTACCAATTTCCAATGTTCCTATAATTGCTTTAACAGCATCCGCTATTCAAGAAACGAAGGAGAGGTGTCTTGAATCAGGGATGAATGATTATTTAACAAAGCCATTAAAAATTGGACAACTTAAAGATAAGTTGATTCAATGGCTTGGAGATGATAATTAAATTTAAATAGTTTATAATATAACTAAATATTTAATAATATATATTTTAATTTTAAATTAGATATAACTAATTTACTGTAAATTGTATGTATATAGTTTAATTTTATATCTTTATTTTTACATATAGTTAATATTTTATTTAATTTATAGAAAAAAATTTCTTTTTCAAGTTTACAGTAAATGTTTTTAAATGTTACGCAAAAAATAATTTTTATCCAATAAATTTTAATGACAGATAAAATCGAATGTTTGGGTTTTTGATCGCAAAATCCACAAAAAATTTCTACTTCCATCCAATAAATTCATGTTTTTGTTGATTTTACTCCTTTTGAAATGCGATAAAAAAAACCACTTTTTTTTTAGGTCTGAAAAATCGGGTCACTGATCGAGTTACACAATCCAGTCAGCCAATATTTATCGACTCAAAACCGATCAAAAATCAGAACAAACAGGCCTATTATAAACCAATCAAATTTAAGAGGTCTAGGCGGGGTCTGGACCAAGGTTCTAGGATAAGGACGCTCTTAATAAATTATGATACATATGTGAGATAGCAGATAGGATATTAGGATTCAGTGTGTCATAAACTCTGTGATATGATATAGGTATGAACAGTTTGTATATAAGAATATAATTTTAATTGAGTTTCGGCAAAAAAGAATATGTATTTTTTTATCAGTCAATATCACATGATAGCTCCAGAATATTGGCTGATAAAATTTTTTCTTAAATATAAATACAGTACAGTGAGTACACCCCTTTTTTTTTAAAATAAAAAATTTTTTATAAAAGATCATTTAAAAAAATATACACTATGGAATTGAACTCTAACAGTACAGAAGGTAAGATTTAAAGTTGTAAGGTTTATAGTTTTCTATCCGATAAGTATATTAATATTAATGAGCACTTTTCAGATTCAATCTGTTATAGTTCTTACTTCACCCGTTCTTGTCCTCAGGCTAGTTCTCAAGCTTCCCAAACTACAGATACACAAGCTAACATCATCAAGTCACCTTCACAATATGGGAGAAAGAAAATTTACGTGACCACTGAAGCTTTTAATTCAGCTAAAGACCTCCTTCTTGCTTTACCCCAAGTAGAGTCAGAGTCAGCGGAAGAATACGCTAAATCAAGAGAGATTATTCTAAAAACAAATGTATCGCTTGATAGCTATCTTCAATATCATGACAGTCGCCCAAACCTTCCAGTTCGTATATATTTAGATAACGGTACGATTAAAGCATATGAGGTACCTAACACTCCTCATTCAACCGCAACAGCAACTATCGTGGGTTTATTATTTGCTTGGGATCATCAAAATTTGAGGTATGGAACTGATGCGACTTTGATTCTGGACAGAAATTCTTCAAAGGAGCCTAATTCTTGGATCAAACCTAAAAAACGAAATCAACCATTACCTGGTGCAGTGGCAGATAACTTGGGAAATCCGTATCCGTCAATGATCATTGAAGTTGGCAACATTCAAAGTCTTCCTGATCTCCACCGAAAAGTAGCTCTTTATTTTTCTGCACGTACAACAATCCAAATCGTATTGGTAATTAAAATATTTCAACCTAGTGTAAACAATACTTTGACTTTAATTGCCACAAAATACTTACGAACAAGCCCAACTCCACTGATTCCAGTTGAAATTATCTCATTTGGGACAGCGAGTCCAGAGAGAGCAACCTTAAACTATATTACTAACACCATGGGTGTTTCTTTAAATAACATTATTGGAGTTGGACTCATTGACCCAATTACTGGCAATAATTATCCTGCTTGCAATATGGCTGGTATTAGAACATATATTGTAAACATTCCGGGCAGTGAACTTTTTGATAGAGATCCAACTCTTCATCCTCTTACCACAGCAATGTTCTGTGGATTTGATTTGGACTTGTTTTTAGTTCAGGATGAAGTACGAGGAGAATATGGAATTTAAGTTTCATCAATAAAAGTTCTTATTTGCTAATGCTAAAAATTAAATAGAAAATGCTTTTTATAGTTACATTATATTTTATATTATTATTTAGCGTAAAATATGATTTTTATTTTTATTAGAATATTTACTAGACAAAATAATTCAAAGTAGTATAATATTCCTTCGCAGTAATTTGGCTTAATTTTAATATTCAGTTGATAAAAAAAATACATAATTATTTAGCGTAAAATATAATTTTTTTTTTATTAGAATATTTACTAAACAAAATTAATTCAAAGTACAGTCAAACATGATATACTGAACTTCCAGTTCAGAGATAAAAGTTCGATATATAGAAGGTGTTTGGTAAATCAAAATTTTTTTATATACCGAACTCTATAGGTAAATAACAGTATATCAAAAATCATGTGATTTTTTGTATAATATTCACAGCATAAAAGATTGTTGAACTTTATTATGTAAAAAAAAAATACATTAATATAATATTCAAAAAATTATGTTACTAAATAAAATATAAAATGTTTATATTATATTACTAATAAATGAAATGTTCAAATTAAGTCCACATGATCCATCATGTATTTAACCAAACTGTCTAATACCTTAAATTCTATTATTTTATTGAAATAAATAATTTGTTTTTTAAAAGATTATATAATAGATTTCTGTTATTGAACTCCACAATAAAAGTATCAGATGGATTATCAAGAAAAGATAATACTTTGTCCAATAATGCTAATGCTTTTGAAGTGTTGTAGAATTAATTCTTCTTCTTCAAGATCAGTTTCATTCGGTTTACCATATTTACAATTCTTCATCTGTAAATTCATCTTTTCCATAATTATCATCGTCATCAATTAAAATAAATTTCCTCAGCACTCATTAATTCATCAGAAATAAAATTACTATATTGATCCAATAATTCTTGGATCTCTTCTATTTCATTCAGGTCATCATCATTTTGTTCTTCATCAGAAGGTAAAGGCGAGGGTAAAGGTGAAGGTGAAGTTGGCAAAATTCCAGTTTTTGACCTTCCAAGCTTTGGCACAAAGTGAAATAGAGCCATTTCAATTTAGAAACTGATATATTTATTAAGCTATCATTCTCGATAGTGTGATTACACATCTGATCTCATGTGATGTGACATTGCAGCTGGGTAATTAAAAACTCATACAGCGACCCTTCCAAATTTCTCCAGGTTATACAACAGCTGATTGGTTATATTTGCACAATATAATAATGGTATATTTTACGCCATTTTTTAGTTTGAAGTGTAACAGGAGTGTAATGAAGGACTATATAATTCTACACAAAATGAATGTAATGTCCGGATATCCATCTGGTAAAAGTACCATTCTTGATACATCAATATTAAGGGTAAATACGTATCTATCAGAAATTATACTGTCAAATTAGGTGAGATCGACAGAGGGCATATTAGCAAAATGCAGGGATGTGACATAAATACTTTGGACTTAATAACGGTTCCCTTTTTCTAGTTTTACAATATCTTTATGTAAGAGTTGTAAGGTAATGTCCAGAACAAAAATTTAAAAAATAATACAAAACATATTGATATTACTAATCTTCAAGATTATACATAATTTATTCAATAATAATATCATATAAATGATACTTAGAAAATAGAAATTCGTGTGAACGATTGAAAATGAAGATACTGTAGATACAAATCAGTAAAGTAAGTATGATAATAATCATTTTTTATTAAAATGTAGAAATTTACTTTTAATTAAAATAAATTTGTTTTATCAAAACTACAATTTAATTTAATAACTAGAAAACGGGAACCGTTATTAAGTCTGAAGTGTTTATGTCACATCCCTGCATTTTGCTAATATGCCCCCTGTTGATCTCGCCTAATTTGACGGTATGATTTCTGATAAACACGTATTTACCCTTAATATTGATGTATCAAGAATGGTATTTTTACCGGACGGACATCTGGACATTGCATTCATTTTGCGTAAAATTATATAGTCTTTCGTTACAATCCCATTACACTTTGGACTAATTAAAAATATGTGAGTCTGATGAAATAGAACCTACAATTACTACATACTTTACTTGTAATCAATCTACAGTACTATTTTGAGTAATTAGAAAAATTTAAATAGAAAAAGGGGCAAACATATAAAGACTTTAGATAAAATTATTCTAATAGATGCTCAAAGAAATAAAGTACTAAATGTTAAATGATAATGTAATAATTAATTTTGTTTGTACCAAGTACAATAAATAAATTTTTTTTAAGAATACTTTTACGTCAGTATAAACTATAAAGTAATCATGTATATTCTGACCAATCAGAAGTCGTATAATCCAGAGAAATTTGGAGGGGTCACTGTATGAGTTGTAATTAAATCTGCTACGCCATGACCAGAAAAATTCTGGAATTATAAAAATTTACTTGAAAATCTGTAGATTCACTCAAAGACCGAAATTAACCTTTTATCTTTTTATTTTTATACTCCACAATATCAACAAGAAATGCATGTGTCTTCATTGTAAATATCTGAAATCAAGTTTGCAGTGTGTATAACGGAATAAAAGTTCACTCTAAGCATAATTTTTATTACTAATACGATTAAAAAATAATCTTCTTCCTATTAATAAGACATATTCACTTCTGCCATTATTATAGTCCTGTTTTTCATGCTGTTCTCATTTTTTAAAAACTATTTTTAAGGTAAAACAAGAGTCGATGCAGTTGTAATAATCTAACGATCATAATATTTATAACACTCGACCCTCTCAATCTTTGATGCGTTCAGATAGCTTTTATTTTTTTATGAGTTTGCGCTATCACTACCATTAATGTCAAGTTTGCCCATTATGTGATATGTTATTGCTTTACTAGTATAGATGATTTATTTTAGAATAATATACATAAAGCTAATAAACAATATGTATTTTTTTATCAACTGAACATTAAAATTAAGCTAAATTACTGCGAAGGATGTTATACTACTTTGAATTAATTTGTCTAGTAAATATTCTAATAAAAAAATTACGCTAAATAACAATGTGTATTTTTTTTTATTAACTGAACATTAAAATTAAGCTAAATTATTGTGAAGAAATGTTATACTACTTTAAATTGTCTAGTAAATATTCTAATAAAAATAAAAATTATATTTTACGCTAAATAATAATATAAAATATAATGTAACTATAAAAAGCATTTTCTATTTAATTTTTAGCATTAGTAAACAAGAATACTTATTGATGAAAATTAAATTCCAAATTCTCCTCGTACTTCATCTTGAACTAAAAACAAATCCAAATTAAATTCACAGAACATTGCTGAGGTAAGAGGATGAAGAGTTGGATTTCCATCAAAAAGTTCACTGCCTGGAATGTTTACAATATATGTTCAAATACCAGCCATATTGCAAGCAGGATAATTATTGCCAGTAATTAGATTAGTAAGTTCAACTCCAATAATGTTATTTAAAGGAATACCTATGGTGTTGATAATATAATTTAAGGTTGCTCTCTTTGAATTCACTGTTCCAAACGAGATAATTTCAACTGAAATCAGCAGGGTTGAGCTTATTCATAAGTATTTTGTGGCAATTAAAGCCAAAGTATTGTTTACTCTAGGTTGAAATATTTTAACTACCAATATGATTTGAATTGTTGTACACATAGAAAAATAAAGAGCTACTTTTCGGTAGAGATCAGAAAGACCTTGCATGTTGCCAACTTCAATGATTATTAACAAATACAGATTTTCCAAGTTATTTGTCGCTGCACCAAGTAGTGGCTGATTTCGTTTTTTAGGTTTAACCCAAGAATCAGGCTCCCTTAAAGAATTTCTGTTTAGAATAAAAGTCGCATCAATTCTATATCTCAAATTTTGATGATTCCAAGCAAATAATAAACCTATGATAGTTGCTGCTGCAATTGAATGAGGAGTGTTAGGCACCTCATATGCTTTAATTGTACTGTCATTTAAATATATACGACTAGAAGGTTTAGACCACTGTCACAATATTGAAGATAGCTATCAAGCGATACATTTATTTTTAAAATGATCTTTCTTGATTCAACGTATTTTTCTGCTGACTCTGAATCTACTTGGGGTAAAGCAAGAAGGAGGTCTTTAGCTGAATTAATAGCTTCAGTGGTCATGTAAATTTTCTTTCTCTCAAATTGTGAAGGTAACTTGATGATGTTAGCTTATGTATCTGTAGTTTGAAAAGTTCAAGAATTAGCCTGAGAATTAGCCTGAGAACTAGCCTGAGAATGAGCGTGAAAACAGGTGAAGTAAAGAATATAACGAAATGAATCTGAAAATGCACATAAATATTAATATACCTATCAGATAGAAAACTATAAACTTTACAACTTTAAAATCTTACTTTCTGTACTGTTAGAGCTCAATAACATAGTATACATTTTTTTAAATGATCTTTTGTAAAATTTTTTTTTAAAAAAAGGGGTATTTATATATAAGAAAAAATTTTATTAGCCAATTATTTTAGAGCTATCATATGATATTGACTGATAAAAAAAGGTAGATAGATAAATTGTACTGTATGGTTAGCTAAACTGTATTGTACAATTAATGTATTAAAAATTCATACAGTACAGAATTATACTTATAAAGTGTTAAACTGTACTGTACAATTAATGTATTAAAATTCACAGAATTGTGCTTATTAAGTGTTAAACTGTACTGTATGAATTTTATGAATTTTGCCAAATTAATCAAATTAATCTGTACAGTATAGTCCATATCACATGATTATACTGACACGTAGAAATATAAAAAAATAAATAGTTTAATATTTTTCTGTACATATATCTTTTACTATTTTAATGTATTTTTCCTTTGATAATTAAAAATAATATTTATTCATTTATTACAAATAAATTTACATTAAACTAAAGGAAAATTGTTTTCACAAAAATCTTTCGTGATATAATTTTCCCTTATGATTCACAAAATTTCTTCTATTCTAATCAAAAATAACATTTACATTATATTTTAATAATAAACTAATATCACATCTGCTTTTTATTAATAGATTATGCAAACTAATAATTTGAAAATAAACAAATAAAAATTTATAAACCTAACATCTGATTTTGTTTTTCAAGTAGCATAATCTCTCTTTCAAGTTCTTCATTTTTTTGTCTTTGAATAGTTAGCATTTTTTGCACCAAATCATTCATTTTTTTTTGTTCAAAACGTGAATTTTCATCAATTTCAATGATTTCAACTACATTTTCCTTGTTCTTTGAATTATTTTTTTGTTTCTTTGAGGATAATGAAGGCTGTTTATCCTTTTGTTTATCTTTTCTTTTTTTTTCTAAATAATTAAGAATGTAAATAATAAAATAATAATAAAATTAAATATTTAAAATGTTAATAATTACCTGCTCTCTTTTTAGCATGAATTGATCGATTTAATTCTGATTTATTTTGATAGGAATCTGGAACGTTATATTTATTATAAATATGCACACTTTTCCATTGTCTCTTATCAAAATCACATCCTCTTAAAAAGAATTTAAGATAAGAATTATAAATTAACTAAATAATAAACCAAATATAAAATACAGTGCTTACCTAGTTATTCTGGCAAGAAGAGAAAGATTGCATCCATTATGATTTACATTAGCGTACGCACTTTCTCCAACATTGGTATTATTTGGTGTTTGATTCCAAATAGTATGATCCATTTTAGTAAATGCAATGAATATTTCTGATAATACCTATGGAATTTGCTTATCCTTTATCCAAGCTGTAAAATGATAAATATTTAAGTATTTATTTAAATTTCTAAAAATTACAATCATTATTTAATAATTACCTGCTGCTTTTGGTTCATCATATGATTGTATATTATTCATCACAGTTAGGATCTCTTCTTGTATATTTAATGTAAGTATTAAGTACATAGAGTTCCGAATTTCTCTTGATAATTGTTTATTTTTATCAATAATTCTAAAATAAATAAATAAATAAATGGATAAATAATAAATAATTGCTAACTTTATAAAAATTAATATTTTGTTTATCGTTTATAATGTACTTGACAAAGTTTATATATATGTTGTAAATGTTCTATTGGTGTTAGGTGCGAATACTTTGAATTTAAAATTTTATTATTAATATCAAAAAGAATATTGTTAAAAATAATTTATAAAACACATCTAACGCTTGTCCTTTATGCTGATCTGCAATTATACAATCCAATCCTTTTTATGAATGTGATAAAAATTAAAAGTTTCACTGTATCTTTTTCAATATAACAAAACAAGTCTTCAAATAGGTTTTGATACGCATCAGCTGTTTCAACATTTGTAAATATTCGAACAAATGTTAAAGCTCTATTATATTTTTTTTTTTTCTATCAAAAAGCGCGATCATATTTATTGATAATAATGTTAAAGTAATACAATATATTTACAAAAGTAAAATAAAAATAAAGTATTCTAATAAAAATTAAGCATTACCAACTAACTGCCCCTCTGAAATTAGAAAGGACTGACCAGTCACCTTTGGATTAAAGGTAACTTACATCATGAAAGACTTAAAAACATCTCTATCTAGAGACCGTATTTTTCTTTCTAACTAATGTTAGTTACACGTAAATACTGTCAGGTGTAGAATGATTAACTTAAGTAAAATTCTATTTAAAAAAATAAATGAAATACATGGAATTCGAAATTTATATATAAAATAGCCTCCAATAGCTAAACTGATAACAAGGCCATCAAACGCTAAGTATTGCGGTGTTTTGCTTTTCTTTTCTCATCTTTTTCTCGTAGTAAACGAGCTTTTTCTCTACGTTTAGCACTCATAGGCTTAGGAGCTCTAAATCTTTCAAGCCAATTTTGATACCATTCTTCAATGAGATTCATATCATATATTAAGCTACCTCTTACATAGTCAATCTTGACTTGTAATGCTTCTTCTTCTGAAAGTTAACTTTTTGCATAGATATTGCGTATAGTCTCATGCCATTCATTAGTTGTTGGAACTTTAACCAGAAGTACAGTTTCTTTATATTCACGTATCATATAAAAGTCATCCTTATCAAACATATGATTGAGAAAGATCTTATCGTTCATTGTATGGTACTCTTCCCAACTTATAATATCACTATATAAGCAAATTAGATTACTAGAATATATATACTGTTCCTTTAAAATGGAAATCAATTTATACACATGATTAGACCAGTGAGTAGAGACGGATCTAAGATGTAAAAACTGTGAATTCACATATTCACAGTTCTCTCCATTTACTTTCCACTTAGCCATATTACTAGTAATTTCTCGAAGACGTCATTTTGCTATTAAGTCCATCTTACATACACTCAGATTTAATGGTTGTTCTATATAATTAGAATAATGAACCCTATAATTTCTAGGTTTGTTATCTGGTTTGTATTGTTTGGTGTTCTTAACATCCTGAAAAATGCGCATATTTTTAAAACTAATTTGCTTTGTGTAACTAATTCCTCTATGAATAGAGGTTATTTCTCAGGTTCGTTCCTGCCTATTTATTATAAATATGGCTTTCTCTATCAGAACTTTAGGTGGAATTTGTATCACCTGTTTCTTACATTTCCAACAAATCTTCTTATTATTTGAAAGTGTGATAGCACATAACTGCGAGCAAATATTACATGGTAATCTAAAACTAAAAAACCAGGTAGTGTGTTTAACTGAAAACCTAATATAAGTTTTAGTTTCATTATTTCTAAATGACGTTGAATTTAGCCGATGAAGAATCGACTGATATTTTTCCAATAACAAGAACTGAAGTCTGTTAAAGTATTTAGTTCTCATCTCACGTAAAATTGGTAATGCTAGCATTATTACAGTTAGAAATTTAGAGATACAAAATTTAATATTCGCATGCTTTCTATCACTAGTAACTTCATACGGAGTTTTGTACTTCTCCATTATTCGTTTGTTATTTGTGAACATTTGTAAGCACATATTATCTTTTCTTAAAGAGTCAAAATCCAACAAAGTGTAAGAATTCCTTTGTTGTTGCTGTATAATATATTAGCACCAGTCATATGCTTAGACTTTTCAGCCTGAAGATGTGTAACATTAATGGATAATCTATTTTTCTTGTTGATCATTATAATCAAAAATGAACGAAAAGAAGAGAAAATTAAAAGAGTGAAGGGTAAAGCTATTAAACTATGTTAATAAGTTGTGTCTGAAGAAGTTATTAAAGTATACTGTTTCTGTATTATATCGTATCCCTGCTTATCTGACTTGAAACGTAAGTATATAAGTAGCGAGTATAAAACTATCATTAAAATATGTAAACAAATAGTAAAAGAACCAATATTATCTCAAAAAATCCCAAGTTTTTTATGAATATTGTGGAGAGCAATGTAAACTTTCTATTTTTGCAAGCAAAAATAAGTGTTAACAATAAAGTAGTTCAGTGAAAAAATCACTTTTTGTAAAATTTTTTGCAGTCAAAATGTGGGTGTGGGATCAACCAGAAAGAGTTTCCTTTTTTCTCTTAAAGCTCTATTATATATTATGTATATAAATTAGTAGTTATAAAAAATTAATTAATATTAATTAAACAAATAAATATAGTCCAACTTACTTTTTTGTGCTTGAGGTAAATAGGCGGATACTTCCCACTCATTTGTGATGTCATGAATCCTTTTAAATGCTATATCAATTTCTATATATATTAATTCTAAAAGTGTCTGAAGTTGTTTTTTGGTATGGTGCATAACACCTAAACTCATCAACAGTCCGAAATTCAGTTTTATGATGATCATTACTAAATTAAGCTTAATTACTTCCAAATAAGGAATTAGACTAACCTTATTTAGTAATAAAATGTTGAACACAATATGTTATAGTAAATAAAATCAACATGATTGGTTATAATCGTTATCACATGATAAAAAAATTCCGAAATTTCACATTTTAAATATAA
>JADRCO010000008.1:0-86156 GCA_021464525.1 Rhizophagus sp. LPA8_4_AMF | reverse complement strand
CTTTTAACCAATGGGTAATTTTCGATTTTCTAATATATAATTAATAAATGATAATGATTGCTGCACAATATATAATTTAAACTATTTTGGAAAAAAATTTTATTAAAATTGCTTTATTTTTCATAGAATTAGATGAGAACTGAATTTTTGGTAAAATTGCGGGCAAATTTGCCTGCAATTGCTTACGGTTTAAGAGATAATAATTTTTATGCAATAATTATGTAATTCAATAAACTATAGGTGTAATACTATGAATATAATATAAATATTGGTCTTTTTTTTCTTGAACTGTTAGGATTTCAATTAATTTCTACATACAATAATTTTTCTTCTCGTTAGGATTTCAAATTAATTTTACATAAAGTAATTTTTCCTCGAATTATTTTAATATTTCTTAATCTAAAAACTTATAATGTCAGAATATACTCTATATTTCGAGTGAAACTCTTCCGAATGGTCTCTGATAGATTTTGACCGCTGGTGCAAACACAAAATGGATAGCTGCCACCCTAACAAAATCCACCGAATATTTTATCAACATATGAACAGCGTTCTATTAAGGGAAAGTTCCACCGAACAAGAAGTGAAACATGCGCGTATCTTAATAAACAATAGAAAGGTAAGTAACTTTAAAGAGGAAAGTAACTATTACATGTATTTGATGCTAACTAGTTTTTCTTAAATTAATAGGAGGACGTGAAGCCTCGCGAACACTATTTGGGATAATCCTAATATTTCAGTTCAAACCAAAAAGAAACATGGCAGAAAACATGCTAATCCCGATATTTCAGTTCAAACCAAAAAGAAATGTGGTAGAGAACATGAAAAGGAGGTCCTGGAAAGTAGAGAAAGATATCTTTCTCTCAAAGAACGCGAACTCAAAATTAAGGAGGAAGAAATAAAGATCAGGGCTTTAGAATTAACAAACATCGAACGAGAGAAGGAATTGGGGTTGTAAATTGTCAATATAATAATTTTTATTAATAATTACTTTTTTTTCATATTTTATTTTAGTTAAAAATATATAAAAAATGTAATATTAAAAAAAACAACTTAATAATTAATATGAATATTATTGTACTAATGATAGAATATGATTTCATTTTATCTTTTCAATTTTCACAACAAATAACAGATTAAATTAAACTAAATAAAATGAATCCTCAAAAACTTTTTACACAAATATAAAGTAAATCAAATGAATAATCGTTCCTAACACAGTCTTCTTATCAAATAGAACTTTCTATTTATAGTACATTCATTTCACAAAATTATGGAAAAATAGAGTGTTTATAAAATTAATTACAAAATTTGTCTAACATTTTTTATATCCCACTTTGCCATCTAAAAAAATACGTAATTATTAATTGGTTTCTTTTCGTATTCATTACTAGCTTTTGCCTTTTGTTTTATATAGGGTTCAATTTCTTTTTTTCTTTTAGATTTTGGTGGCCCTTTTGATTTTCTTTTTATAGGTTTTTCTCATTCTCTTTGAAAATAAGGGTGAATCTTCGATTTTATTTTCATTATATTGTTTCATTTTGTCTTTATTTCTATTAACAATCATCTTTTATTTTTTTAGATTAGCGGCTCTCTTGTGGAATGAAAGTAAAAATTTTATATGTATTATTTTCAATTCTAAAACAATGTATTTACAATGTATTTACGAGATATTTACAATATTTTTATTAAATTTTATTACTAAATTTCATCGAAATGGTTAAGCTTAGAAGCTTAATAATTATTTTTTAAAAATTGTAACGACTTTGATAATGATTTATTGGAAAAATTGATCTGCGATCATCTTCGAACATATATGATAAAGCGAAAAAGAAAAAAATAAATTATAATACGGTAGCTTTTATTGATGATACGACGCTAATAGGTAAAATGAAGAAAGCATTAATAAGATGTTATCAATATGTCCCAGTTTTTACAAAATGTGCGATATCCAGGCTAACGTAAAGAAATACGAAATAATTAAAATAAACAGTAAAATAACGGAAATGGTGATTGGAAATAAGAAAATTACGAATATTAATATTGTGAATGGAAAATCGATTTCCGGGGACTTTTTTTCGTATAATAATAAAAGAAAAGTGCATGTGATAAGATTAATACGATAGTTGATGGTTTTATAAAAACAATGAGATGGAATAAAATTACAGAAAAATTTTAGTAATGTTATGGAATACCGTTATAATTCCGGTGATTGAATACCAACTACAAGCAGTGGTATTATCAGAAGAAGTGTGTAAACAAATTATGAGTAAAGTTCATAAATTAATCAAACATAGTTGCGGATTATCAATTAGTTGTCCAAACGCTTTGGTAGAAGACAAAGACATTATGAACGTAAAAACTTTTAGAAGTGTTAGCAAAAAATATTTTATATTATAGTAAAGGTAGTAAAGAATTAAACTATTCAAATTAAATATCCGAACATTACAAAAAGTATATTGGACGACAAAGTGCATAGGAGATATTGATTTTAAATTAGTATGGATGAAAAAATCATGTGTTAATAATGTTTTAAAAATACTTAGAGATAATAATATCTCAATATGTAATCATGGAAATTTGCAAGATAATTATCACAATCATGTGGTAAGAGGCGGTAATTTTGAAATAAAAGAAATTTTAAATGAAAAAGATTATAATAAATGGGCGCATCGTTACGAAGTCGAAAGATATTATTCTTGGATCAATTGCTAGAAGCAGACATGTGTCATATAATGAAATGGAAGCATATATGTGTCGAGATGAAAATGGGTATGAATGCCAGGATGGTTTGAGAAACTTCAAGGATTATTAAAAAGTCAATATCAATTGAGAAAACCAAAAGAGATATATGAAATTCGTGACGATGAAATTAATTACGACAAACATCACGTGATCACGTGGAATAATGAAGAAAATGTACCCGTATTTAGTAAATACAAGAAGAGATCGGTTAGTAAGAAGTTTAATAAGATAGGTGAACATTATAACTATGATTTAAATAAAATAGGGATAGTATGGGTTTGATTCGCCATGGTTAAAAAAATGCATTGGATGTTCGTTAAACATCGGTCGATCGAGGTCAAAAAATGATTGCTTAATATATATTCCTGATGAAGGAAGTAGTAGATCAATTAAGATAAGACAAGAAAAGGGGGATAATGAGGAAATCACGTATATTAAACCATATGAAAGTTTGAATAATATCGCGATTAAAAATCAAGGTTTAAAGTATCTAACAAATTTTACGTGTGATGATAGGGAAGATATGATTGTCGAGGACTATAGAGAGTATCTAATTGGTTTAGAATATTTTAGCAATGACTTTGACGATATAGCATGGGAGAATCAAGGAGATTATGATGATAACAGAAGACAGGCATCGGACCTTCTATTAATTTTGACGAATATTAATAAATTTAATTGTGAGAAAGATATGGAGATGTGTACGGTTATTTACAATGAAATTAAAATTAAAACTATTAATGGAAATTATTTTAGGAGTAATTTGAAATTTAAGACAGATAAACAAAATAAGGAGTTCAAGAGTACAATTATAGGATTAATATTTGGATTAATAGTTATACCGTCTGATCATACGGTATGTATCGTAGTGAAAGAAACGCTAATAGGAAACATTTTTAATTTTTTGAATGAAGAAAGTGAACGCAAAGAATCAGATATGATTATTATTTATATTTGAGATGTTTAAAACAAATTATTTTGGAAAGAAAACTTACTATTACATTATTAAAAGAGTCGAAATATGAGGACGAAGATTTTAAAGTCAAACTGGAGGCGATGAAAAAAGAGTTAAATGAGGTTCACACAAGTCTGTAGAAAATTAAATTGAATGTTAATAATTTTATAATCGATGTGAAATGGAATAATTTCAATATTAATGGAAGTTATCGAAAATGGATGGAAAATCTACGATATATTTACAATAAAGCGGAATTAATGAGTTTAAGGTCATTGAGAGATTTATTCGGAAAAAGTTTTAATTATAATATTCATTGGGATATGACAATTAAGATATTACGTACGAAGTAAAAGGAGATAAAATGATCACGAATAACAAAGATAATTATAAAAGATCATTTTGTTACAAGAACTTTTTACTCATTTTACCGACGTATGAATTTTATTTAAACGAAAAGTATTTGGGATAAAGTCAAATAAATGTCCGCGTTGTATAATCGAAGAATAAACATGGGACCATGTATGGAATTGTAAAAAAAACGTTACGTGTGAAGGGAATATATGGTACTAATAAATTATATATATATATATTGTCCCGTCAACCATTAATGAAATCTCGCAAACTGCGTAATTTTTTATGTGATAAATGACGCGTCAGGTATCTGACGCACATCGGTTATCACATGACGCAAATCGACACCTGAGGCACATCATGTATAAGCTTACAAATCCAAAATCTCAAACTCAAAATGTCTAACCCAAAAACCAAAATCCAGCTCAATAATTATGAAAAAATGGTAAAGTTTAAAATTGAATAAATCACAGTTAACATGTATAAAAAAGTTGCGTCTATATACTTAAGTTTTTTATTACGCGATCAATTTTAATAATTATTTGGACAAATCACATAAAATAATATATTTTACACATTAAATCTATTTGAATCTTATTAAAGAATTTTTTAACACATTTATTTGTTAATTATATTCTTATATTCTTCATAACAATTATAAAGAGTGAACTAATTTTTTAAAGACATGTCAATATCATGTGATTGGGCCGTTAAATTTCGGCCTGCAGAAATTACGTCGTTTCAGATCATGATGAAGTTAATACACATTTTCATTTTTAGACATTTGTAGTTAATATAATTCTGGCCAGAATTATGTTTTAATTTTTTTAATTTTGCATTTTCTAAAATGGATGATGACATAAAGGGACTGGGGGAGGTAAAAATCCTAAATTTAAATTATGTCATTTCTGGCCATCCCCTGCAAAACATCAATATTATCGTGACATAATTATAAGCATAGCAGATAGGTAATCATTCAGATATTTATTATGTAAAATGAAGCTTTTAATTAATGGTAGTAATAAATGCTTCATTATTAGGAATGATATAACAAAAGGAACAAACAGATTTAAAAAGAAATTTAAAGATAACATTAGTTACCGTACGACACATTTTGACTTTCTTTAAAGGTACGGACGATTCTAATTTTATGGACTCAAAATTTTGAGATCAGCGGTCGGTATTTTATTTTATACAGTATTTACGTTAAAATGGCAGTCCCATAATTTAGGATTTTTTAAAATATGTTAGCATATAAAATTTTTCTATAAATTTTCATAAAATTGGGTCGGCGGGTATAAGAACCAATTATTTATATTTGTCACGCCTAGTGATAAATAACATTTTTACGAAAAAATTTAGAAAGATGATACATTTTGATAGTTGCTAACATACCTAATCTACAGCACCATTACAGCATTAAAAATTAATTATATAAAAAAAATTTTTATTTAATGTTTTAATTTATTATTGCAGTCATTATATTATATATTGATAATATTTATTTGGAATAAAATCAATTACAAATCTAGCAATCATTAAAAAGACTTTATTGAAAATTCCATAAATAATTAAGTATATAATAAATATTAAATAATCAATAATATTTAAATAAAAAATTTTTATTATAATCAAAAAAGGTTTTGAATTTTAAGTTAGAATACACAGATTACATGGCAGGGAGTAAACGAAAATTTAACGCAATAGTCGTACTTACTGTGATACATTTTTACATAGATTCAAAAGCGGTTAGTTTCAGGTGCAAGAAAAGATAATGTAACGTGTTGTTTGTTATTACGATCGACAGACATATTGTGATACATGAGACACAACATTGTTGAAAGCGTTTAGTTTCTAGTATAGTGTAACGACTAAATCTTATTCATTTACAAAAAAAGGGTGAAGACAATCGGAATTCGGGCTTAGTATTATCATCAAAATCAAAAAAAAACTTTAAAAAAAAAAGGTGTAACGAGACTAGAAAACAACCGGAAACATGATCCGGTTTTGTACAATACATGTACCGTATGTATATATATATATATTTATACTTTTTTTTGTTATGCTTCTGTCTGCATCAAAACTAAACTAAACTAATATTAACATTTTTAAGGCCAAATGGATAATACCTGCAACAATGTAACAAAATTATCTTCAATTACGCAACAAAACTTTCAATTTAGTCTAATTTTGTCTGTCGGAAGAGATTTCCGGTTTCAGTAACATTATTGACTTAAAGTTGTGGTATAATAAACAATTGTTTAATTGATAATTTTAGTAATATATAACATGACTACTGATATACCGAATATTTTATATATTTATTTATTACTTTAATGCAATGTAATGATAGCACTTTATTACAATGAACTCATAAAACATTTATATATTACTTCTAATCTAAAAATCAAAAATCAAAATAATAAAAAA
Source organism: Rhizophagus sp. LPA8_4_AMF (assembly GCA_021464525.1). Classification (NCBI taxonomy): domain Eukaryota; kingdom Fungi; phylum Glomeromycota; class Glomeromycetes; order Glomerales; family Glomeraceae; genus Rhizophagus; species Rhizophagus sp. LPA8_4_AMF. The sequence continues at coordinate 79,672 of JADRCO010000008.1, read as the reverse complement.
AAACAAATGAAATAGAATAACAAAAAAGGAATTCTTTCATCTGTCTTCCTTAATAGTTCATTACCTTATTTCATTCAATCAGTTATAATAATTTTTATAATAATTTCGGATAAACTATTTTATTCACGATACCTAAAAAGAGTACTGCAATAAAAAATTATTTTCGCAAAAGAAAGAACGTATTAAAATTTATTCATATTCAAAAAAGGTACACTTAATGAATTTTGCTAAAAAAATTTGATGATTTAAAATATTTAAAAATTTTTTTATTGAAACAATATAAATAAAAAGGGTTTAAAATTTGAACGCACATGCGTTTGAACGCACCCCCACGGCATAAGTTAAAAATGAAGTTCTAAACCCCTTTTGTTATAATAAGCAAAGTTGTAGAGAAGGAAAAATACACATATATCATGAGATTTTAAAGTGTGTATAATGTATATACTGCGTTTGTTCAAAATTCTCCGATGTCACGTGATAAAATGATCAGCATTTTTATTATATAAAAATTTCCCAAAAAAGGGGTGTAATCCCTAAATAAAATGATCCCCTAAAAAAAGTCATTATTTTATGAATATATATCAAATTTGATAATCATTTTATTTTACTAGTTCCATTGTATTACTTTATCTTTTCTATGGAAAATCACTGCATGATAGTTGAATAACTAAATTTGTTTTCATTAAAAGATTTCATAATCGGAATACGGATTAAACATATCACGTATGCAATATTAAAAAAAATTTTCACTCCCAAAAGAATCTGGCTTATGCATAAGAATAATGTAAACCTTTGTTTATATGTTTGTTTTATTTTTACACTTTAAAAGAAATTATAGATTAATCGGCACATGCAATAGCAAAAATATTTATTTATAATTATAAACTCGGTGATGCATCTCCGGAGATAAGCGGATACCAATGGATTGTCAATTATATTTATTCAAGGATTCTGAAAGTTTTTGAATGTAAAACAAAAGTTTTGTGCCCAATAAAATGCAGCCGATTAAATAATCAATAATATCGTAAAAATAAACAAAAAAGTCATGTTTAAAAAATCTGACGTACTCTAAAAAAAAAAAAATTCCTTTACCATTTTTCTTTTCTTTATTTTTTTTTGTTTAATTGGAATTATTACTTGCCCAATTTATTACAACTCTGAAAAAAATTTCAAAATGAAATTAAATCATATATCTCTTTTTATATTTCTATTGATAATTTTATTGACATTATCACCAGTAAAATCATCAATCACCTTTGAAGAAACCCAACATTTAACCGCAACACCACCCAGAGTGTTCAGTATAGATTGTTACGATGATAACACTATAATCGCTCGAATAATTCGTGCAAAATCTAAAGCTCCTCCCAAAATTTGTGTAGAAGAATATTTATCAATTCGTACAATTTATCCTAATGGAACTGTTAAAGAATTTGATCTTTCATCAGATACGTTAAATATACAGTCTCTTAATTTTTGTCTTCTTCCAAAAGCGAGTCCTCTTAGATTTTATCCCGTAAAAAAAAATTTTTTGTTAATAACTTACGTGGAAGCTGAAGATATAAACAATCCTTTCACTTATAATGATTGGGGAATTGTTATCGATTTAGATGGAGTAATTCACAGGTAACAAATAAATTTTTTTTTAAATATATATAAAAATGATAATACTTACTTCCTTTATAGTAAAATTATGCTGGGACCATCGTACGTTAATATCACTACTAAAGAATGGAAGCCAGGTCAAGATTCCATCAAATTAAATGTTCATCGTGATAATGGATTTATTCGTGCCGCTCCTATAACAAATTCTACTGGGTTTTCCTTACAGCAGTTTAAAATGTAATTTATTATATTAATAAATTTCTAATTTTAATTATAAAACTAAGATTAATATTTGTATATTTCTTTTTTAAGCGATGAAAATGGAAAAATACAACAGATTGGTGATACTGTAAACATATATCCCACGGGTTACCCGCTTGAAACAGTTGCAACGATGGACGGAGGATACGCGCTTATTTATCCTAATAATACGGGTTCAACAACCATTTCAACAACTCCTCTTACTCCTCTTACTCCACAGTTTGGAATTTACTGCTTGTTATTAGGATACGGAAAAGGAATCACACAAGGGCCATTTGTACTTTATCAAACATTGACTCCAATAAAAGTTCTTTTACTTGATTGTGATTTTACTTATGTAGGAGTTGGACAAACTTGCATAATAATTGCAAACTCTACACAAACTGATAAGACATTTATTAAAATTGATTTTCTTTCATCAGGAACTGTATATAATATTACTACTTTTCAAAATACAGGAACTACAGATTATAGTATTAAGTCATTAAAATATGGAGGTTATTTTTCGTTTTATACAGTACGAAGTAGTGATAATAAGAACTTTGATGTTTATGGTTATATTATGGATTACTATGGTACCTTCTTTAATTGGGACCTTACATATCCCACGTTGGCAAATCCTATAGCTGATGTTTTAGTTTTACCAAATAACTCACTTGTAATTCCTCAACCAGAGAATGAACAAACTTGGTCTTTGCTCACCACTGATTTGTATAAAATTGAGGGGGAACGAGGTAACGTAACACAGAAATTCTTTATTTTTTTTTCTTATACCTTTCTTTTTAAACTTATAAACTTTTTATATTTTTTTAGACCATGGTTATGATAATTTACATATCGATACCACAATTCCTAAAATTGGTGACGTTATAAACCCGTCTGAAACCAAATTCCTCATAATTAAATATTATAATAAAATTGATTTATCACCAAATCGTAATGTTACAATTATACAAGATGATGGTACTAGTCATGGTATTATACGTCAAATGACGTCTATGACTTCTACTGGCAACAATGGATATGATAAATTTGTGAATCTTATTGATGATGAATTTGGTTCTATTATTAACATTACAATAATCAACAGTACGTTCAATAAGCCTGGAGGAAAATATTATGTTTTAATTGATGATGGTTTTGCAAATAGTAGAGGTTATCACGAACCTATGATTGGTATACAAAGTAGCGCTTGGAGCTTTACAACTCGTAAGTGTTTTATAAATTTCTTTATTTATATATGAAATGAGTTAAATTGTAATTTCTTAAAATAATTATCTTTTTTTAATAGTTCAAGAAGATGATCATGATCCAACTAGCATAAAAGAAATATATCAAAAAAAAATGAGCGCTACTAGTATTTACGGAAATGTTCGGTTGACTTCAGGCGGCACAATTTATTTTAAAAGTATTAAACATGACAAACTTAAATATAAAGAATTTTTTGATAATTTAACACGAGAATTGGCTAAAGCAATTCCTGTTAGTCCAGAACGAATAACTACAAGTGAAAAATATGAAATTGATACTTCAGTTTCTCCCGAACAATATATTTTATCAATTAATATCGAAGAAGCTAAGAATGATGATGAAAGATCAGTTAATTCAGTAGCTAGTGATTTAGATACTTTAATAAAGAATAAATTTGTCACCCTTATTGGAACTGGAGCATATTCAAATTATTTGGACCATAAATATGGATATGTAACCATACGTAAGAATAAGAAATTATATTTTTTTTTCCAGTTAAGAAATTTATTTCAAAGAAAAAAACATTATTTCTAATTTGATACTTTAAATTTTTATGATAATAGCGAGGTGGATAGAAAAAAATTTGAAAAGCCTTATTATAACAATCGTACTTAATATCGTATTCTTATCATTTTCTGCAAAGGTAAACAAACAATTAATCGAAATAAATCAGTAAAACGAATAAAAAATATATATAATATAATAATAAATACTAATAGAATGAAATTTTTTTTTTTTATTTAGGAAAAAAATTATTCAATTTATACGTGTGGTAATTCTATTGAAAAATTCGTGGCGACAATTTTTTTTACTAGTATAGATGCAGGATCTATCGAAAATATTTTTAATATAAGGTAAAATCGAACTAAATTAAGTATTAATAAAATAAATTAGAATATATATATATATATATTTATTTATTTATTTACACTAATTTATTTTTCTCTACTTCTCTTAGTATTTTCCTTGTGACATTTCCGTTTATCGTAAATTTGGGATTTGCATTTATAATTATAATCAATGAATTTATGAGAACTGACCTCCCAATTTTATTAACGAAAATTGATGAACTTACTGATGAACTATTAGATGGAGGAACCGACGACGATTCTGATTCCATAAATGAATTAATAATTGATAATGACAGTATAAAAAAATCGAGTAAAGAATTGAAAAAAGTTATAAGAGAACTAAGAATAAATAAAGATTTAGAAAAAGTTAGCAAACTAACGGAAGAAATAAACAAAGTTAACGAAGTTATAGGAAATGAAACAATAAATGAGACAGAAAAGAAGAATATTATAAAAAAATTAAAGATAATTAATGAACTTATAAATGGAATAATGCAATTTGAAGATTTTGCAGAAGAATTAAAAGAAATTGAGAATCTCACAGAAAAATTAGACAAAAAAGTAAACAAATTTACAGATGAATCTAAACAGGACAGCATACTTATAGAAGAAATCGAACATCTACCAGAAGAATTAAAAAAAATTAAAGAGCTTACAAAAAAATTAAAAAAAGTCAAAGAATTTGCAGAAAAAGTAAGCAAATTTGCAGAAGAAAGAGAATTAGAAGACATTCTTATAATAGGAGAAAACGTTAAAAATTTCGCAGATAAATTAAATAAACGTGTAATAGACGACGATGTAGAAGATGATGATATAATGGAAGTAGAAAATGAGGAAAGAAGTAATAATGAAAACGAGGAAAATGTTAGTTTTATAAATAGAATAAAGGAAAAATGTAAGAAATGGTATAGTAGAAATATAAAAAATAAGGTTGATCACCCAATAAAGCAAAAAAAGGGATATCAAAAATTTTCAAAATGGTTAAAAGATAGTAAGGAACATCGAAAAGTAACGGCACTATTCGTTTTATTAGCAGGGGTTAACATTACACATTTAAGATTGCTTAGTTCAAAGATGAAAATTCCATGGGTTAACATTTATTTGAATGCTAAATTATCTCGTGCAGCAAAACGTAAATTAATATGGGGAGCATTCGTTAACGCTATTATTGGAGACATTTCTTTAATCATTCTTCAAGTAAGTGATTTTTTATATTGATTTTTTTTATCTTTTATTAAATCAAACATTAAAAATTTATTTGTTTTTAATAGAGTTTTTATGTGACTCGAGTCGTATCACTTGGTTACACACCTGTATACAACATTTCAAAAGCTAGTATAGATTTTTTTAATAAAGGATTTCTTATAATTAAACACATGCTCACTTCTTACTACATATAAAAAAGGCTAAAACCTCAAACCTGGCAATCTGAGAAAGAAAATGAAGAAGTTAAAACGAGCACATAATAATATGCGCAATTTTTTGACAAATATTTTATAGCAAAAATTTTTTTTTTATTGTTATTTTTTTTATTATTATTATTATTGATATGATATGCAAGTTAATAAATAGCTTTCATCTGTTAAAATGTTTTTAATTGTTAGCAATTATCTTTATAAACCGATCACATACGTACATAAAACAATATTATTGTCCGGAGCGTTAGCGAAGAACATTCTACTGTACTGCATTAGACGATTTTGTGATAACCCATGCAATTATTTTCCTTCCTTCGCCTCACATATTAACCCTTGCTTTTTCCTTTTGTGATTATATAACTCCTTTTTTTGTAACACTGATGATTTTGTAACACTAGCAATCATGGACTGTGCCTATATGTAATTGAATTACTAAGATAGCGACTTCATTTAAAACATCATGTCAGAGCGTGTCAGAGAGTGTCTAAGAGATTTCTGGAAATGTGCAAGAATGTTTAATTCCTAAAAGTATTTTCCAAATTTAAATTTCCATCTTTTATATAGTTTGTTCAGAAATCTGTAGTAGTTCAAAAGTAAACTTTAAATTTAAATTTTTTTTTTTCATATCAATATCCCGTCCTGCATATTACCTTATACGGTTTTTGCGTATCAGTGGTTCATCTGAAAATTACTGCGTAAATCAGTCGTCATATGATACATATCGACTCACTCATTTGTGGGACAATGGGTTTTTATTTTTGGGGGGGTATTTTTATTTGATCATATAATTTTGGGGAATGATTAAAGGAACAATTTCCCCGACATTGCGTCATTCACTGTTGTAATCGACAATGTGTAGTACGCCTGATAAACTACAAAAATCAATAGATACAAATATGGATAAATGTTAGTATTACATGTATTAAAGAGCTCACCAAAAGCGTCATTTACAATAGGAAATCAGGTTAATGAAATGATCATCAATAAACAAAATAAAAATAAAAATAAAAATAAATTAAATAATGTGACGACAAATGACGATAAATAGTCCATAAATAAAATATAGAACTAATTTTAGGTATAAGCAAAATTTTACTAGAATCGGATAAATGATCGGCCGATAGGCCGATCATGTTTAAAGTAAAATTTTACTATTCCAATTAGTCAGGATATTTTTAATATTATCTATATAGTACAATATAACGAGTTAACATAAATTTTCAATTAACAAATTTTTATAATTTAAATTATTATAATTTACCAATAAAAATTGATAACTTTCGAATTTGTAAGGTTCGTAATTATTGTTAATAGACTTTATAAGAAAATTTATCATTTGTACAAATTTAACTCCGCGTCTTTAAATTTTCGATAATTTGAATTCTAGCTAAAAATTTGGAACAGTTTTACTTGAATATATTTTATTTCATTTGTTCAACATAGATAATATATACTGTAGATGTAAAATTTCTAATAATTTGACTCGTCGTTATTTTTAATGAAATGGTCAGGTTCTAAGTTTCGTTCCAAATCGTAAATGTATCACCATGATGTTATCATTTATATTGAAATTTGATAAGTTAGATATCATGCAGTACAATATATTTTAATATTTATTTTTAAAATACATAAATTTATTAATTTATTATGTTATTTGAAATTTTTTAAAAAAAAATACAGAAATAATTTTACAAAAAGAAAACGCCCGCTTTTTAATTATTAAATACTAACCCACCACACACAAAAAAGTTACTGAATATATAATACAGTTCTGAAACGGGTCGAAACTTTTTTTTTAAATTTTTTTATCAAGCATTAAGTGAAATAAAAATAATATAAAAATAATCTACTTGCGGCATGATGTGCTGAAAATATAACTAATATATTTTTTTAAATTAAAAAAAGTGTAATATACAGTATATCGTTTAAAAGATCTCTGAATAATCAGTGCCTTGACCATCCTGAGTAGTCATTGCTTCATTAGGAAGACGTTTCCTAATTTTATTGCTATGACAAGTACGTTTGGAATTATGAACTTTTTTGGTAAGAATACCATTGCTGTCACAGTCAACGCTAAATTCAGTAAACTTATGCCTAAAAGATTTGGTACCGCCAGAACCGTCGGGTGTTATATTTAATCCATCCGAAAGATCAAAGAGGACATTACGGCATTCGTCAACAATTTTAAGTCCATAAGTTGCGTTCATATCATCGAAGCCCTTGGTAAAAATTCCCGCGACCTCGGTATTGCCACTTTCGTCTTGAGCAAAGGTTGCGATACCTACTACTGGGCCATCCTGGTCAAAATCTGCGACAACGAAAGTGCAACGACATTGATTTCGTTTTTTAAATGTTTTAGCTAATAATTTACTACCATTTGGAGATGCTGACGAAACGGTAATAAGGTATAAGAGAACTAAAAGTAATAATGTATTATACTTCATTTTTTTTTTTTGGATTTTAAAGGAAAAAAAGACGTGATAAAATATTATTTTATTATTTTATTGTTACTTTTATTATCGTGAGGAATGAAGAGAATAGAAGAATTCACACTTTATATATTTTTTTCGCAAGGAGGAGGAATTTATATTAATAAATATTTCTGATCTATTTTTGACTAATTACTAAAAAAAAAATATGTAAATATACACATGCATACGAGTGTGATAACCCCTTTAAATTTATTGTCAAATTCACGGACTGTGAACTCAGCACGTTTGTATACCGTAATAAGCTTTTTATTATCATTTTTTAATTTAGCAAAAAAATTAAAAATACAACTTTGAACTACATTAAAATAGTCGTACAAGAATATCGGTGATTGAATTGATTGAATAATTTAATCCAAACTTAATTTTGGTAATCCGAATGGTCCGTCACAATGATAAACAAAAAAGGTGAACGATATAAAGTTTAAAACAAGCAAGAGTTACGTCTTACACAAATTTCGGATAAAATTATTTGATTCCGTTATGATAAACCAAAAATAGTATATTTTGAAATATTTGAACTTAAATGATTCAAAGAACCCAAAAATATTATATAAAATAACTATTATAGTCATAATAAATTTTGTATTCAAACAAATAATCGAACAATATTAACGCTTTTTAATGCATGTAACAAATAAAACTTTTGTACGATAGTAACACTTACTCAGCCAAAAACTTACCCGTTTTGTTCATAATATAAAATTAGAAAATTCTAGTTTTGAATGAATGTTCTTATATGTTTAGTATATTCGGTTAAGATAATCAATGAATGGATTATAATGTATGCAATAAAAAAAAGAAGTACATTGAATGTTAAAATATCTCATTCAAATTATATTGACCCAAAAGTAAACTTTGTGATACCGAAATTTTGAGGATTATAGTGTATGCAAAAAAAAAAAGTACATTGAATGTTAAAATACTTCATTCAAATTTACATTGACCCAAAAGTAAACTTTGTGATACGAAATTTTGGGGATAATCTGATTGCCTACTTACCTAATCTGGAAAAGAAAAAGAAAAAAGTTTATACTACATTTATGTATAAAAAAAAATGTAATGGAAAGAAACTTTTTTTCCTACCCTTGTAAAAGTTTCGGCTGAACTGTATTACATTTATTAAATGAATAATATAAAAAAGTTAGATTATCGATTATGTATATTTTTATTTTTTATGAAAAAATTATATAATGTATTTTTTCATCAAAAATTGATTGTATTTTATAATAATTATTGAACTACAGATAAGAAAATTTCAATAACATTGTATAAAAAAAGAAAATAAAAAAAAAAAAATAAAAAATAAAAAAAAAATATAAAAATAAAAAAGATAAGTTCTCTATCTCTATTCAATAATCCAAAAAAGTCAGTGTATGATAAATTGTGACGCTCCCTAAAAAAATTTCAATAATAATAATTTTTTTAAAAAAATTTTTTTTTTTCTTTTGTTTATAAATTTTAACCCATATGAAATTCAAAATGAAGTTAAATTTTATATTTATTTTATCAATTATTTTATTGGTGATATTACCAGTAAAATCATTAATTACATATGAAGAAAAGCAAGTCAATCCACCTAATGTGATAAATGTAGAAAATTTCGATGATGGTACAATAGTTATTCGAATAGCTCGTGTAAATTATACAGCTCCTCCCAGAACTTGTTTAGAGGAATTCTTTTCAATTCGTACGATTTATCCAAATGGAACTATTAAAGAATTTGATCTTTCAGCAGAAACATTAAATATACAACCTTTCAATTTTTGTACTCTTCCAAAAGTCAATCCTCTTAAATTTTACCCCATAAAAAAAAATTTTTTGTTCGTAACTTATGTGGTAGCTGCAGATGTAAATAATCCATATTCATATGATGATTGGGGGATGGTTATTGATTTAGATGGAGTTATTCACAAGTAAATAATTTGACTCTTTCATTTTTTAAATAAAGTAAAACTATACGCCTAAATATTAATCTTTTTATAGTAAATCTAAGCTAGGATCATCATTCGTTAATCCTAATACTAACGTTTGGTCGCCCGGTCAAGATTCAATTACACTAAATGTTCATCGTGATGATGGATTTCTTCGTACTACACCTATAACAAACTCTACTAGGTTGGCCTTACAGCAATACAAAATGTAACTTATTATGTCAATAAAATATTATTTTAATTATTTTAATTATAAAATATTGATTCAATCTTTATATATTTCATTTTTTTTAGTGATGAAAATAATGCAATACACCTGCTCGGGGAAGAAATAATCGAATATCCTACGGGATATCCAATTGGAACAGTCGCAACGACAAATGGAGGATATGCGATTATTTATCCTAGTATTACGTTGTCAACTAGCCCCTTTTCCCCGCAGATGAAATTATATGGAATATTCTTAGAATACGGAAAAAATATTATACAAGAGCCAGTTATTCTTTATCAAACTCAAGCTCCAATATTAGGAATTTCTTTAATTAATTGTGATTTTGCTTACATAGGAGTTGGTCAAACTTGTATTTTAACTTTAAACACTGCACAAGGTCAAAACACATTTGTTAAAGTTGATTTTCTTTCATCAGGAACTGCATACGAAGTTAAAGCTTTTCAAAGTCCAGATAGCGTTGACTATAGTATTAAATTATTACGATATGGAGGTTATTTCTTATATTATACACTACCAATTGTAAATGATGCAACTAGACTTAATCTTTATGGTTTTATTTTGGATACCAATGGTACACAATATAATTGGGGCCTTCCATTTCCCACCTTGACGAATAGTGAAGCCGATATTACAATTTTACCTAACAATACTCTTATAATTCCTCAACCGGAAATTGGACAAAGTTGGTCTTTAATTTCCATTGCTTTGAGTAAAATCGAGGGAGGACGAGGTAAATTGATTCAAACGAGAAAAAATTTTGATTTATAAATAATTATTAACTTTTTATTTTTGAACTTTACATATTACTAGATAATGGTTTTGAAACTTTACAAATCAGTACTACAATTCCGAAAGTTAACGCAGTTATCGATCCATCTGAAACCAAAATACTTACAATTAAATATTATGATCAAGTTGATTTATCACCGAATCATAATGTTACAATTTTACAAGATGATGGTACTGGGAATGGTATTATACGTCAAATCACTTCTATAAGCAACAATAATGGAGAATTTGTAAAATATGTCGATGACTATACCATTGATATCACAGTGATTGATAGTACTTTTAATCAGCCTAATGCAAAGTACTATGTTTTAATTGACAATGGTTTTGTAAAAAATAGAAATTACCAAGAACCTATCATTGGTATACAAAATAGTGGTTGGAGTTTTATAACAAGTAAGTGTTATATAAATTTCTCTTGTTTTGAACGAAAAAAAAAAAACGAAAAAAAAAAATATTATATTTACGAATATGACTTTTTTGAAAAAACTTTTTTTTTATATAATTACAGAAAACGAAAGTGTTTCAAGTAATTTCAATTTGAATGAGAAATTTGAAGAAATGATTAAGTCATCCAGTATTAACGGAAAAATTCGATTGACTTCAGACGGCACCACTAATTTTAAAAGTTTTAAACATGATAAACTTAAAGTCAAAGAATTTTTTGATAATTTAACACGAGAATTGGCTAAAGCAGTCCCCGTTAGTTCAGAACGAATAACAACAAATGAAAAATATGAAATTGATACTACAGTTTCACCTGAACAATACATTTTGTCTCTTAATATAAAAAAAGCTAAGAATAAAGACGAAAGATCAGTTAATTCAATCGCTAAGGATTTAGATACTTTAATAAAGAATAAACTTATAACTGTTATTGGTTCTGGAGCATATTCAAATTATTTGGATCATGAATATGGATATAAAACCATACGTAAGAATCCATTTTTTTTTTTTTTTTTCGTATGAAAGGATCTTATCTCATATAACAAAAGTTAATATAATTTATTTCTTTTCGTATAAACAGCCAGATGGTTAGAAAAAAATTTGACGAGCTTTATTATTTTAGTTGTATATATATTATTATTGATCATAATTGCTTCTACGGTAAATAAAAACAAATATAATTACTGTAATTTTAATTGAAGTAAAACTAATTACTGACAAATGATATCTATTTTTCAGCTTAGTTCATTTGCAATTATTGAATGTGGTGTCTCCATTGCAAAATTTACGACGACTATTCTTTTTATTAGAAAAGATGCAGGAGCCGTTGAAAATATGTTTACTACAAGGTAAAAACAAATTTTAATCTAAATATAGCGAAATTAACGTTAAAACAAAAAAATTGCTTACAATAATTTTTCTTTTCCTTTTCCATCTATAAGTCTATTCTTCGTGACATTTCCATTTATCGTAAATTTAGGATTTGCATTTGTAATTGTATTATATGAGCTCACTAGATTTGATTCAAATGACTTTGCAAAATTATTAAAAAAGGTTACAGAATTATTAGACAGGTACGATGATTTATTAGAAAAAGGCAATAATGACAGAGATCATAAAGAAAAGGTACAAATAGTTAACGAACTTACAAAGGAATTAAAAAAAGCCAGAATTGAGTTAAAAAAAGTTAAAGATGATTTAAATGAATTTAAAGAAATTACGAAAAAATTAAAAGATGTTAATGATCTTATAAGTAAATTAAAGAGTCAAGAAGGAATTAAATTGAAGGAAATAAGATCTATTATAAATAATTTGGAACAAGTTAAAGAATTCATAGAAAAAATAGAACATATTAAAGATTTCACAAAAGAATTAAAAGAAGCCGTCAACTTTACAGAAAAATTAAACGTACTTATAGAACGTATTAAACTAAAAGAAGAATTAAAAGAAATTAATATCGAAAAATTTAACTCTCTTATGAAAAAATTCATAAAAATTAGCGAACTTATAGAAATATTAAAAAAAGTTAAAGAACTTGATTTTATAAAAGTTAACAAATACATAAAAGGATTAGGAATAAAACATGAAGCAAAAATACCTAACAAAAGCGAACTTAAAGAAGAATTGGAAGATGTTATCAACTTTATGGAATTAATTCAAGTTGAATTATCGCTAAATAATAAAGATTACGTAGAAAAACGAGAAGAACCGAAAGAACCGAAGAAAAAACGTTGGTGCTGTAGTAATATTTGGGAAGAAAGTAAAGAACTTATTTATAAGATTAAAGATAGAATAGATAATGTGTTGAAAAAAATTAAGGGATCGGCAAGTGGGAGTGAAAAAGAGAAATTTTCAAAATGGTTAAAAGATAATAAAGATAATCAAATAATTGTAGTAATATTCACGATACTAGCAGGAGTTGATATTTTACATTTAGAATTGCTTGAATCAACGTTACAAATTCAAACTAGACTTAATTGGCTTAAATCAAAGGTGCCGTCACGAATTCACGATCTTAATTTTAATGTTAATTTATCTTATGCAGCAAAACGTAAAATATTTTTTGGGAATATCACTAATATTTTCATAAAAGATCTTGCTGAAATATTTATTCAGGTGTGGATTTTTTTCTTCTTTTTTTTTACGTTAATATTTTAAATACTAAGTTTAATTTTTTTTTAATTAATAGAGCTTTTATTTGGGCCGAGTTGTGTCAGCTGGTTACACGCCTATATACATTATGTTATTTTCCTCTTTACATCTCGTAAATAATCTACGTTGTATATATAAATATATATCGGAACAGGGAAAGAGTTGGGATGGATCATTTAGAATCATTATTGGTAGAATATTTCCTTGTATGAAATCTACAGTAGATAATAATTAATTTGTTAAATTTTTTGTCTGTTTTTACTAAATCACAAATACTATTGGTACTTTACCGATTTTTTTTCATTATTTACCATGTATAATTGTTATCATAATGAGTTTAATAAAGCAATTTTATTGTAATAACTCTTTTTTAACTTACTGAATTTACTAATTTGCGATCACCGAATTTCAAATTACTGTATTGATGAATGCTATAATATCATCTCCGATCTTCATTATTCTTGTCTAGTTACGTGAATAAATATAGTCTCAGACGCTAAAGATTAGTAAATTGTAGCGTATGTTTCAAATACAATAATATATAGTTTTAAGTAATACTATGCGTGATATCGACGCGATATAGTTAATTCCTTTTTTTTTAGGAAAACAATGTCAAATTATTTACAACAAACTTATACGTCGATCGATCATACTTCAATGAAGTTATTGAAGTTTATAATACCCAAATATAGTGATCGACATTCGTTTAAATACATAATACAAAAATTTAAATTTCATGTGATTTAATTGATATTTTTTAAAAAGTCTAAAATTATATACTATATATATATTTTATAGTAAATTAAAAAATAAATAACGCGCTAATATGATTAACTTGAATAATTATAATTTCGAATTTATGCAATTAGTTTTAACATCTTATTGTCTTTTTGATGCGGGGTTTTCATTACAATGGCTTCTTATTAACGCAGTAGCTCGCACGTTAAACTTGTCTCTGCACGTAACAGGTAATAGTTGTGATATAATCTAATCACAATTACGATACCGTCGACATCTGACCGTCTAATTGTAATTAGAAAATTCATTGAATTATGAGGACATCCACTATTATATACGTATAGTATATAGAAATATTTTATAATTAATTTAATAAGTTGTATTGATCGAACAATAAAAAATTTGAAAGATTATTCTACAAAATGATTGGTCAAATTTGAACCTTTCCATTCGTTCTACAGAACTACTGGATTTGGTTTTAGGATTTATATTTACATATATATATGTGATATACGTTAATAATGAGATATATACTGTAATAGAATTCGAAATAGTGTATATCAGATATGGTATAACGAGATGTTATAACTTGAATCAAACTAAATTCTATCAAAAAAATAAATAAATAGATTTTAATGTTTGACTTAATTAAAAGGTAAAAAAATTAATTTAAAAATAATTACATACCTGAAAAATATCTTCAATGAAAACATTAGTGACATTCCCTCAAGTAAACTACTGTATTTACTGCTGCATGAGATAATTTTACCGCCAATATTTCGAGTTAAGAAAATAAAAATTAAGACTTTGAGATTTGTAACTTTGATCTAAGTAATTCCAAATGCGAAATATCAACTCCTGCTGGGTATCGTGAATATTCCTGATTATCTTTATAATCTCTTAACCATTTTGAAATTTTTCGATCCAACTGACCATCGCCTATCAAATTTTCAACCTCTTTTCCACATTCCTCCTATATGTATAATTTTACTAATCCATATCTAACTCCTTCCCATATATTACTCCATCTTTTACTTTCTCTCCCTTTTTCTTCATCCTTTATATCCTTTTTCTCTTCCATTATATTATCATCCTTTTCCACACATCTTTTTACATACCGTATCTTGCCGTAATTCTGCATGGCCGTTAAATTCTTTTATTTTCTTCTTTAAATTCATTAACGTTGATTTTATCTAATTAAATTTGAAAGTTGTCATTTTTTTCTAAGTTCTTTTTCGCTTATAAGTTCTTTTCTTTTTAAATCTACTCAAAGATTTAATTGCTTTTAAGTTCTTCAACTTCTTTTAATCCTTCCGTGGGTCCATTAATTTTTCAAGCTCTCTACCAATTTCTTCTGTAAATATGCTAACTTCTTTTAATTCTTTAACGATAATTTTTTTCAATTTTTCTTTGTTAATGATAATTTCTTGTGATTCATCTCCGTTAACGTTGATTTCTTTCAAATCTTCTTATCCTTCTTTGTTATCATTAAAATAATAATTTTAATATTAAAAGTATGTTTACCCAATAAGAAATTAACAATAATACGGCATTTAATACAATTATTCCGAGTAAGCCATCCAAATTTTCATCCAACCATCTGGCTATTTTTACAAGAAGAAAACAAATAATATTAACAGTTAACTTTAGTAGATAAAATCATTTCATCCGAAAAATTAGATTCCTACATATTCATATATATTCATCATCTAAATAATTTGAAAAATCTCCAAAACCAATAACAGTAATAAGTTTATTCTTTAATAAGGTATCTAAATCACCAGCGACCATCAAATTAACAGACGGATTGCTTTAGCCAGTTCTTGTGTAAATTATCATAAGTATATCGTCTTTAAAGCATTTTGAAGTAACTCTGAAGTCGATCAAACTTTCAATGCTAGATGCGTTTAATTTTTTCGTACATATTTGATATACTTTTCGAACTAACTTTTTAATTGGCGTCATTAATTATTCGCATTCTTTTTTCGTGAGTAGGACTCTGTATTTTCTATTTTAAATAATTTCTCAATTTCGGTTAATTGAGCATTTGAACTATTAAGGAAAAAAAAAAATTTTCTTCTACGCATATACGTAACATCATTTCACTTTAAAAAGATAAAGCACTTACTTATAAAATTCCAAACAGTATCTTATCTACCAATGATAGATTCTTGATGGTAGGCCCCGTCAAGGTTTGATGTCCATTTGAATATAGGATTGCGTTCAATAGAAACTTTGAGTAAAATCAACAATTATCACACTGTTGTTCAAGAGTTTGGATAAGGATTTGTTTATGTTTATTGAAAATTTCTTACGTTATGATGACACGTCCATAAACGGCGGCTGGAGTCTAATTCTTGATTGCAGTGAAAACATGTGAGAGTGTTCGAAATAATCTGAGGGTAATATGTATTAAGAACATCTCCAGTTGGCGATTGTGTGAGCGATTTCAGTTTATAACATAAGTTTCGCTAATTTAAGTGATGTTGGGCGATCTGTTGGGCTGTGATCCATGTTTTAGTCCATGGCCAGTCGATGAGGTTGTTGATGAACGCATTTCTAATAAAGCAAGTTTTTTATGTTCTAGGAATTGGATGAATCGTATATTGTTAAAAATAGACCTCATTGTTTTCCTTATATTCCTATCGATCACAATTGAGTTGTATTCATTGTTGATAATGTGTTGATGATGATAATATACGGTGAAGCTTTTCTAGTTTGTCGGCATCATCATTTAAGACGTCATTAGAATGAGCTTTGACTTTGGTAAAGGATTATCAGTTCTATGGCTTTCCAGATGAGACAAATGTTGATTTTTAAAATCGACAGATTATTCAGGGATGAGGAAGTGTTGATGCAACATTGTTGAGTCTGTGAAGATTTTACTGAACTATCTTTTGGGCATGTAATTAAAGCGGTACATATTGCTAAAGCCTCCGTTTTGGTGGAGGAACTCCAGTGTTCGGTTGAAGCGTTAAATTTAAGCATGGTGTTGGTAGGGTGATCTATGATCCAACCTAAACCTAACTTTGATGAGACCGAATCAGGATCTGTAATTAAAAGAGTGATCTATAATTATATCAGGAACAAATTTGTACGGTAGATTGAAACCTTAGGAAAAGGTAAAGATCGTTCAATTGGTGAATGAATTAGAATTAGAAAATCATTGTAAGCAGTATAACAGAAGGTTTGGTGCGAATGTTTGTTAATAAGACGGATATTTCTTTGTTTGGGGAATTAGATGATTTATATATTGTTGAAATCATTCCACGTAGTTTGGACGATGTACTACACAATTTAGGCACGGGTGAGGTCTCCTAAGATTGATAGGTTAGCGTTCCACAAAAAGAATTGGTGGGCAATGTGGTCCATGTGTTTTCCTAAAATTTTTCCATAAACTATGTATGTCGTTAGTACGTGAAGACCAGAAATCAACCAGGTTCTTGAATTAAACGAGACCAGAAGAATTTTGGGACGTGTAACATTGAGGTTAATAATGGGAGGGCTGTTGAAGTCCAAGTTAATACGAAGGTTTCTTTGTATGTACGAATGTTTTCTATTGAGAATTTGTACCATTCGGGATTTGTCCATTCTTGCTTTTCGTGAGAAACCGTCTGGTCTCTGGCCATGAAAGCAAAAAGGATGCGCCAGTCAAAATAATTTGACAGAGAAACATAATATTTTTGTTTTGAAGTGATGAAATATAACGTAAAAAATTTTTTTGGGATAACGGTATAACAGATAATGTGAAAGCGGAAATTTCTTAATTTGAATCTTATACCGCATGACCGATTATTGACCAATAAAATGTAAGTGGTCACGTCGACTAAGATTATCAGTTTAAAACTGCTAACGCGCGACAATCGATCATAAATCGAATCTACTCTTTCCCCACGTCAAATACCTCAATTCCCAACAGAAAATATGGATAAATATATCAAGAAATATATATTGTATTATTTTAAAATAAGGTATAGTTACAATTGTACAAAATTTTCCCCGGAAGAAAAAAAAAGTTTATATACCTTAATTAACCGTATTACCCATTACCCTTAAAAAAAAAATTTTTTCTTCTCATACCAAGTATTATATAATCTCTATAATACTTATGTCCGAATATTACAAAATAAATCCTGAAAGCTGGGGATTCTTAACTTTCTGAATGGGCGTGATTTAGAGCTGTTTGACTGAAAAATAGATTTTTACGTAATATCTCTCGAAGCAATTTCTGGTTCTGATCAAGGTAGCGAGCGGGAAGTACAGGTTCTTCTCGATGGATATAAAAAGGCAAGTAAAAATCTTTTTATTGGAAAGGCAGTTGAAGAGAAAGTGCATGACTAGGTCTACTCAGTTGCCATTTACTGAGCCACGGAACTGGTGCTGACACACAGATCTAATGATCTAATACAAAAGGTTACTCGCTGATCCAGCACGGATACAAGTGGCCCACTTGGGTGCGATGATGTTAGGTGGGATGGTAAATTAATGATAAATTGACGTTAGTTAAAGACTATTACTAATCCTAAAATCTTTCATATTAAACCTTCTAATCCATTGGAATCAGGCAACAAAGAAAATAGCAACAATGAAGAATTTATAGTGAGGATAGGATGATTCACATGACGAACCCATTAAAAATCCAAAACAATCTCTTTTGACGAGACTCATGAAGTTGAAAGATGGCTATAGGGATCATTGATGCACTTACAAAAACACTGCCGAATTAGTGAAATCAGTCTCAACGAAAAGCAAGAAAGCAAACAGCATGTACAATGAGTGTTATTCGGTATGAATTTATCATTATCGATATAGTACACCATGGAAAAGTTGCTAATGTGACTATTACAAATACAGTTTAGGACTTTCTTCGATACAGATTTGTTCTCAGAATTTTGTAATGATACGCATATCTGGTTCAAGAATGGATGGGATGATATAAAGAAAGTGTTTAGTCAAGTCAAAACATGGTTACCAATTCTTTTGAAGGTGAAATTCAAACGATCGTCAATATTGATGAAGAAGTAAGTGTTTATTAACTTTGACACATACGACTACCATTGTTTAATCCATTTATTCCTTCTCGGATGTGTGGTCACTATATTGATATGTTGATGCATGGGAATATTAGAACAAGAATACTCCAATGATTCGACAAATCGCGACCATATATTTTCATGTGTAAGATGTTAAACTTAATTTTTTTTAATTATGTAATTCACTATATTAACTGACTAATACTAATGATGTCTAATGTTGTTGCTAGGATCGATAAATATCTTGATAATCCATACTTATTTAATGAAAAAACTGGAAAACGAAAGAATCTTAGCGAAATGGATTAAGTGATAAATACTATTCTGAATGACATTTTCAATGATGTCTTGATATTTTGATCTTCATTGGTAAAATAATCTCTATTATGTTATCTACACTGATATAGCAATCACGTATATAAGGAGAGAAAATATGACGAGAGACGATGAAAGATCAACCTGAGGATTGTTCATAAATGCAAAGATATTGAGCTAAGTCATACAGAGTGCATCAAGAATTTAACACCTGCCAAGGCTATTCATGATCGCTTAAAAATGTCTGAGAACAACAAAAGGTGTCCTTGACAAATTTCTTAAAGAAGATTTATTAGATGAAACAATGAAAAATTCAAATCAAGCATACAATTTGCTGGTAAAGTTCTTTGCATTGATTATATTGTATAAGTTATATGCGGTTAATATTTATCATCACGTAAAGGCCCATGATGGTCAGATGATCAGAGTTGATCTTCCTGACAATGGTCTTTATTTTGTTCTTGAAGGACTTTGTTTTAGCTTCCTATCGAACATTAAAAACACTATATTATTTTAAAGTAACAGACATGCGTATTATTAATTAACAAACGACACAATACGTAATGAAACAATGTTTTTTTAGGCGGATAATGTATAGCATTTATGTATTTAGAAAATTTAAATGGAAAATTAAAAATTTTAAGGACATCTGCAATTTTGTATTATCATATGTAATGTATATAAAATATTTATTCAAATAATAATAAGTTGTATTGAACTATTGATCGAATAATAAGAGATTTGAACAAAATTATTGGTAAAATTTGAACCTTTCTATTCAGGGTTTACTCAGGTTGATGTTCAAGGATTACGTTTATATGTATATATGTGATATAAGTTACCAAAGAGATGTATAATAGATATTGAAATAGTGTATATAGGCGTGTAACCAAATGATACAACTTGATCCAAATAAAAACTCTATTAAACAAATAAAATAAAATTTTAATGATTGGTTTAATAAAAGATAAAAAATTAATGCAAAAATAATTTACATACCTGAATTAATATTGTAGAAATATCTTCAATGAAAATATTAGTGACGTCACCCAAAAATAAACTATGTTTTGCTGCAGGAGATAATTTAGCATTAAAATTAACGTCAACATTTCGAATTCCAAGACCAAAATAGTTAATACTTGGAATTCTAATTCGTAACTTTGATCCAAGCAATTCTAAATGTGAAATATCAACTCCTGCTAATATCGTGAATATTATTACAATCATTTGATTATCTTTATAATCTCTTAACCATTTTGAAATTTTTCGATATTTCTTCTTCGGCTGATCTCTTTCAAACACTTTTTCAGTCTCCTCTTCGAGTGTCTCTTGAAAACTTATAAGTCTACTAAACCTTTTCTTAACTTCTTCCCACATACTATCCCTTCTATTACTTTCTTCATTATTTTCTTCTTCCAATTCTTCTTCTAATTCTTTTTTAAAGCTTTCAGATTTTTCAAGTTTTTCTAATTCTTTTTTAAAGTTTTCAAGTTTTTCTAATTCACTTATAAGTTCTTTATTGCTCGTCGTAGGTTCTTTTTCGCTCGTCGTAGGTTCATTTTCGCTCGTAAGTTCTTTTTCTTTTAATCTATTCATAAGGTTTACAGCTTTATTTAATCGCCCCTTAAATCTTACAACTTCTTTTAATCCTTTCATATTTTTACTAATGTTATTTAATTCTTCGCCAATTCCTTCCGTAAATTTGGTAACTTTCTTTTCATTAACTTCTTTCGATTCTTCTATGTTAAATTCTCTCGATTCTTCTTCGGGAACGATAACTTCTTTCAATTCATTAATCTTATTCAATTCTTCTAATAATTTGTCAAGTCCATTTAAATTTTTACAAATCCCTATTAATTCTTCTGTAAAATCTTCAACTTGCATTGATTTTCCTATAAGATTGTTAATTCCTCTCAATTTTTCTATGATTTTTACATCATTTAGGTTTGAATTCTTTAATAATTTTTCTATAAGTTCATTAACAACTTTCAATTCTTTCGAGAGATCGTTAACTTCTGATAATTCTTCTTTAATTTTTATTAATTCTTCTCTAGTTTCTCTTAACACTTTCGTAAGTTTCTTAACATTTTCTTCGCGCTCGGCAACTTCATTTATATTGTTGTCTTCTACTCTAGAATTGTTGCCTTCTTCTACCGTAGAATTGTTGCCTTCATTTACTAAGTCATCTTTAAGTTTTCTAATGCTTTTTAATAATTTTCGCAAGTCATGTCTCATAAGTTCATCAATTAAAACTTTAAATGCAAACCCTAAATTTACGATAAACGGGAATGTCACGAAAAAAAGACTAGAAGAAAAAAAGTGAGTGAAAGGGAAGAGAATAAATAATCAGTATTTGGAAAAAAATAAGTTTATACATATATATTTTTTTATTTCACTTTTAGGGGGGTTTTTTTTACCTTGCAGTAAAAATATTTTCCACGCTTTCCGCATCTTTACTAGTAAAAAGGATTGTCGTCACAAATTTTCCAATAGCGTTGCCACATGTAAAAATTGCAAGTGTTTTATACTGAAAAAAAAAAGTAAAAAGTTAGAAATATTTTTCATTTTATCAGTATACAATTAAAAAAAATTACAATATTCTTAATAATATTATTAATATTAAATGTATATTTACCCAATAAGCAAGTGACAATAATATGATATTCAATGCAATTGTTCCAAGAAGATCACGCAAATGTTCTTCTATCCACCTGGCTATTTTTATAAAAGAAAAAAAAAAATATTTTCAGTTATTTGAGATGAAATCCTTTATCCGAAAAAAAAAATGGATTCTTACGTATGGGTTCATATCCATATTCTTCATCTAAATAATTTGAATATTCTCCAGAACCAATAACAGTAACAAGTTTTTTCCTTATTAAAGTATTTAAATTATTAGCGACCAAATTAACAGAACTTTCATTTTTATTCTTGGCTTTTTTAATCTTAATAGATAATATATATTGTTCAGGTGAAGCGGAAGTATCAATTTCATGTCTTCCATTTGTATCTAGACGTTCCGGATCAACAGGGATTGCTTTGGCCAATTCTCGTATCAAATTGCCAAAAAATTCTTTAACTTTAATTTTGTCATCTTTAATTCTTTTGAAGTAAGTGGTCCCCTCTACGGTCAATCGAACTTTTCCGTCAATGTTAGTTGCGTTTACTTTTGCTTTATAGAAATCTGAAAAACTTTTCTGTGTAACTTCTTGTTGAGCTATTATGGAAAAAAAAGAATTTTAGTTTATGTATATATTGTAATATTATTTTCATTTTAAATAAGATAAAGCACTTACATGTCATAAATTTCCAAGCATTATCTTGTATGCCAATGATAGGTTCTTGAAGATCTTTACTCTTTACAAAACCATCGTCAATTAAAATATAATACTGTGTATTAGGCTGATTAAAAGTACTATCAATCACTTTGATTTCAATAGTATAGTCATCAATAATTTTTACAAATTCTCCATTATTGTGGCTTACAGAAGTAATTTGACGTATAATACCACCATCTTGTAAAATTGTAACGTTATGATTAGATGATAAATCAACTTTCTCATAAAATTTAATTATAAGGAAGTTAATTTCAGATGGATTTATAATATCATCAATGTTCGGAGTTGTGCTGAAGATATGTAAATTTCCATAACCATGATCTAGTATAGTAGCATTTTAAAAGTTTATACAAGTTAAAAAAAAAAATATTTATATACGATATATATTATTTATCGATCGTATCACCTTACCTTGTGCACCATGGATCTTGTACAAATCATTGGTGAACAAACCCCAAGTTTGTCCAGATTCCGGTTGAGGAATTACAATAGTATTATTTGGTAAAATTAAAACATCACCATTAAAATTTGTTGTAGTAGGGTATGATATATTCCAATCATAACGATTACCACGATCATCCAAAATATAACCATAAAGATTAAGTTTGGTCATATCATTTGGAAATGGCGCTCTACTATACAAGAGATAACCTCCATATTGTAATGACTCTACATTAAAATCAGTAAGATCGGCAGGGTTTTGAAAAATCGTAATATTATATACAGTTCCCGTCGAAAGAAAATCAATTTTAATAAACGTATTTTGATCTATTGTTGGTGCAATGTTTAAAACTACTACACAAGTTTGACCAAATCCTACTTTAGTAAAATCACAATCAAGTAAAATAATTTTTGATACCAGATTTGGAGTTTGATAAAGAACAAATGGTCCTTGCTTTTCTGGATTTCCATTTTGTAAAAAAAAGCCACGGATTGACATATGTGGAGCAATGGGGATTGTTGTTGTTGTTGTTGTTGTTGTTGAAAATTCATAATCAGGATAAATAATCGCGTATCCTCCATCCATTGTTGCAACTGTTTCGACTGGAGTAGCCGTAAAATTCATATAAGTTTCTGCAAGAAGTTGAACTTCACCATTTTCATTTCTTATAAAAAAAGCAATACATATATTAAATTATATATTAAAATTAATTTACGTAAATTAAAATAAAATACTTACACTTTGAATTGTTGCAAGATCATAGAATTAGTACCAGGTATGGGCGCAGTGCGAAGAAATCCATTATCTCTATGGATATTTAGTGTGACGGAATCTTGGGCGGGCAACCATTCATTAGTAGTGGTATTAACAAAGGATGCACCTAACCTAATTTTACTATAAAAGAAGCGAAATAATAATCTTTATTATTTATGCTCATATCACACATATATAAAATAGTCAATTTACTTTTTACATATATACCTTTTAATTACTCCATCTAAGTCGATGATAATTCCCCAATCATTATAAGTGAAAGGATTGTTTACATCTTCAGCTTCCGCGTAAGTTAAAAACAAAAAATTTTTTTTTACGGGATAAAATCTGATAGGGTTAGCGTTTGGAAGAAGACAAAAATTGAATGGTTGTATATTTAATGTATCTGCTGAAAGATCAAGACTCTTGATAGTTTTATTGGGATAAATTATACGGAATGATAAGAATTCCTCCACACAAATTTTGGGAGGATCTGGATGGCTTACACGAACTATTCGAACGACCATCGTGCCATCATCATAATAATTTATGTTTAAAACGCGAGGAGTTGAAGGGGTTTCAGGTTGTGGTTCTTCAAATGTAATGGATGATTTTACTGGTAATATCGCCAGTAAAATAATTGATAAAAGAAAAATAAAAAATAACTTCATCTTTGAAAAAATTTTTTTGGAGAAGAATTTTTTTTAAAAAAAAAAATTAAAGACAAAGAAAAGAAAAGAAAATAACCCCATCTTAAAAATAGATTATCACTGAAATTTTTTAGTATATCTTACCAAATTGGTTAAAATTATTGAATGAGACATTTTTGGATCATTGATTAAAAAAAAGAAAAAGATATTATTTTTTTTTTTCTACACAACTAAATTGATATTTTATTATTTTGTAACAATGTAGTTAATATTGTTGGAGTTTTTTTTCAACCAATACTCCGAAATTTTTCGTAAAGAATTTAACCTTTTTTAGATTTTTAATCAATTTTTCTTCATTTTACCTTTCATTCATTTCGTTCTTTCAAAGTGATAGAAAAAAATCTTTTTATAAACAAAATAAGTTTAATGGCGTTACTACGGAGTTATTCCTGTAAATTCTCCCAAGCCAAAAATACAATTTGGAAAAAAAGAAAACATTTTTTATCGTTTCTTTGATAAGGTATAAAATGATTATTAGTAATGTGATACAAATTTTATCTTATTATGAAGATAATATACTCATGTATTTTCATGCATTTCTAACTTCTCTGTATAAATTCTATTATTGTTTGTTTTATTACATTGTGAATATTGTGAATGATGGACCAATGATAAAAATTGATAAGGTTCAATGTAATACGATATATATTTATAACGATATTTTTTTAAAATTTTAATGTATATTTGATATTTTTATTTTACATAATATGAATAATACAATGGATAAAAATGTTTAAATTCACGGAACAAAAATCTCTTAAATCCGAAAAATATCAATGAAATCAATAAAATTGATTGTAAAGATGCACGTAAAAGTAAATATTATTAATTTCAAGTTAATAAAAATGAATTGTCATTTTAAGATATCATTTTTATTATTGTGATCGACATTCCCATACCTTATTATACCTTATTAAATTTTCAATCTACTTCTTTATTCGTTGTTCTCTTTCCTTATATAATTGGATCTAACTTCTTTTAGGGTTTTAAACAAAAACAATAATTTCCGAATTTCACACAACCTTTTAAATATAAAAAATATGTATATATATAAAATATATGCAGGTACATTCGGTGAATGTTTTATTTCTTTAATTGATACTTTATGCATGCACATGAATAAACCCATTTTTGACTCCTTGTAATGTAAATACAAGCACATCAAATGATGATTCTTTTTGGTAATCTCCCCCTAATAATAGAAAGGTTAGAAAAAATCTTAATTTTAAATTCAATGTTTTTTTTTTCTTTTGAAAGTGAATGTTTGACTAATTTGATTTGGCGTAAAAATTTTATATATAGATCTTTACTAATAAACTTATTATAAATGACAAAAATGTAAAATTTCCGGTTCATATTATCCGAGAAAGAACTTTAATAAAATTGTTTAAAAGAAATTCAATAACTATTGTATAATGTAATATATTTCAGTATTTATGCATCATTTTTTTTTATTTTTAATTTTTACACTTTATTTTTAGATCAGAACAAAAGAAAGAGTTTACTATTCGAATAATATAAGTTGAGAAATATAAAAAGAGTAAGCTCAATCTCCTCTTTTTCCCATTCCTTATCGAATTCAATATTATAACAAAGAATTAATAATAAAATATTTTCAAAAAAAAAAAAGAATTATTTTTCCCCTTTTTTATAAAAAATAACAATGAATTCTTTTGCAATTTTGAACTTTTTTATTCTTTTATCTCTCATAACCATTTCATCGGCATTTACAAGTGATAATGGACTATTATCTAGTACGCTTGAAAAACGTAATCAATGCAAATGTTCTTATGCAATCGCGGATTTCAATTCTGGCCCAGCTAAGGGTCTCGTAATCTTTTCTCAGGATGAAAATGGTCATACAGAGGTCGCAGGAATCTTTAAAAAAGGTTTCGAAGATACAAACGCGTCTTACGGATTTAAAATTGTTAACGAATGCAAGGATACACTCTTCGATCTCACGGATAAATTGGATATAAAGGTAGATGGCAGCGGCGGTACCAAATCATTTAGACATAAATTCAGAGATATGTCTATTGACTGTGACGACAATGGCATTCTTACCAAAACACTTCACTATAATAAACGCCATTGTAATAGCAGTAAATTCAGGAAACGTGGTCCTAATGGTGCAATGACAACTCAAAACGGTGAAGGGCATGGTTACGCCGGATTATCTAAATAATATTAAAATTATAATTTCTATTATTTCAATTTTTTATATTTTTTATTTCTTTTTTGTCCACTTTAATTCTGCAAAAATTTAAATTTAGTTTACTTAGATTCTAAAGATTATTAAAATTGTGAAACTTTTCTCACATAATAATAAAGATAATTTTGAAAAAATTTTCTCGTTATTTTTAAGTGAAATATTATAAATATTGTTTAATTGAAAATAAATGATAAAATAATATTTTATCATCGATTTATTTATTGTACGGAACTAGTTACATATAAAACCGGTTTATCCCAGGAGGTGAGATCCGAACGACGCGCGGTATTTTTTTTCCACCTTACGTCACAATTGTCACAATTTTTGTAACACTTTACTGACCATTTACACAAGATTTTAATTGTTGCTGTTAAACGACGAAAATTCAACGGTTTCTTTTATCTAGTTAATAATAGTATAAATTTAAAGTTGATACTTAACAATTTTTTTTTTTATTATCAGAACCAAAATAAATGATACCGTTTGAATTTTCAGCTTGGGTACTATATACTTTACTTCATTATAAATAAATCAGTACTACTTTTCTTTTTTTTTAGTCCAACTTTGCAATCTTTAATGCTTTGTCGAGTAGTGATAAATTGATAATATTATTTTTATTTTACGTTATCTTCGATTTTTTCATATTTTTTGAAGAATGTTAATTAAAAATTAAGTTTCTTATATTTTTTTTTTCGTGTCAAAAACAATTTTAAATATATTTTATTATACATACTTCTTAAAATTCATATACATATGTTTATTAAGAGGACATTCAACAAATACTAGTTTAAAATGATGTGATTTTTTGCCCTATAAAATTTAGTAGTACAATATTAAAAAATTTTTGGCCGATCAATATAATAAATAATAAATAAAAGATCGATCAATATTCAAACAAAAGTAGTACTTCAATGAGAAGTTAAATTCCATGTGATCGACATTTTCACTGTTTGTATTCGGATTCTTCAATTTTTCACGTGATGATCAACATTCCCACCAAATTTTCTACCCCCACGTGACCCTCAAATATTCATCACCGGCATCACGCCCACACCGTTTTCGCTGTTTATATTTATCTGAGGACTTAGTGCCTCCCAAAAAATTATTTTTCACATACCCTTAAATGTCACGGGGGTAGAATTTTACGGAATGATTAACAACGCAGAAATAGCTGCATCACGTGATTAATTTCGAACGAAAAAAAAATTTTTAATATCTATGTTCAATTTAAAATAATTTTTATTTAAGTACATATAAAATTATTAAAGTATAAATTATTTGAAATGTTTAATTTATTAAATTAATACTTGTCTAACTCTAAAAATAAATACAAAACTTTTTTTTTCTGAAAGTGTAACTTTTAAAACAAATTTTTGCATAAAAGAAAAATCAAAGGAAATCCGTTGAAACTATAAATCGTGAGAAATGGGGAAATCAAATTAAGATTTACATTTGGTTACACAATTAGGGGGGTCGAACTGCAATAATAAAAAAATCTCTTTAAATATTTGTCAAGTGAGTTCGACCCTTAAATGGACAAATATATTTTAGTCACAAAAAAAAAAAAATAAGTATAAGTCAGTCGGTAGCACAAAAATTTAGGGTGTTTGTGTTTACATTACAATGATTATACATATTAATTTGCATGCAACAAAGAATTAACGATATATATCGTATATTTTCCGTAAAAGGAAAGAGTTCGTAGTACATATTTTTCTTCCAAAATACCATTTTTATTAATTATAATAAAAAATGAAAATTTTTTTTCAAAAGGTCAGTTACACTGAATGTTGATCCTAATAAAAAAATGATTTTATTAAAAATTTTCAAATGAATATCCATTTATGATCAGTTATTATTTTATTAATTCATCCGTATATGTATTCTTTAAAGAAATAACATAATCGATTTTATATATTTATCGGACTTTGATATACCGACAGACTATTTTTCTGTATATTTGAAAATTTCATGTGAATATACTAGTTATTTAATATCAGGTTTTGTTTTACATTATTATAATTGGACTACATAAATAACGCCAAAAATCCTATTCAATAATATAGGAAAAAGCCCATTAAAAATAAAAACAATAGAAATCATTCGGCGATAATGTGTCGGCTGTGTCGTCTTTTTCAATGAAACCAAAATTACAATGAAACTAAAATATTAAGCAAAACAACAAAATGAAAATGATTTTTGATCATACGATAAGATATATCGCAATATTAATAATTTTAAATACACATATTACAAACCTAAAAAAAGTATTTGTTTCCCTAAAAAACTTGATGTTGCATTCTTGGCGAAAACTTTCGGGAATAACACCCAATAAAGTATAACATTTCCTATTATGTAAGTGAAAGAATATTCAAAATGATTTGAAAAATCATTACATAATAGAGTAAAGAAAATGTAATGAGTAAAATTGAATTCATTTTTATATTTTAAATTTTCACTTTATCAATAAGTAATGGCGTTAGTGGCGTTAACTTATGAGAAGAATCAGACGATAACAATAGTGTTATCCGGATATATTCAGTTAACGGCTCGAAGCAATAGTTCTCATATTATTTTTTTTCTCTTTTTTTCCTGATAAATATTTTTAAGAACTTCAATGAATATTCGTTGATAACACCCAACGTAAAATCATGTGATTGTCACATATTTACTAGTAAAATGTAAACCGATACCCCATGTTTAAAGTGAAAGATCTGTCGATAATCGACCCATCACAAAATAAAAACTATTTTTCGAAAATGACAAGTTTATCGTTACGTATTTTTTTTTTTTATTAGTTTCTTTCAAAAAATAGGATCGGCTATTTGAAATACCTCAAAACTGTATAAAAAAATTATTACACACTTGATAATAATACACAATAAAAGAAGAAAACACTATTTTTAAATTGGAATCTCTAAAAAAAAAAGTATAATTCTAACTTCCTAATATAAAAGTAACAAAAACATATAAAATTAAGAACGAAGCAACCAGTGGTTCAATTTTGATAAAAATACTTTGCCTACATAGAGCTAGCATATACAACCTTAACTTTTGAGATCGGCTGCTTCTCTATCTATACGTGTCGAAAAAATTAAAAAAATAAAATTTTTGCACGATTTAATATAAATACTCGGTTGTGTATGAGTGACAGACTGACAGTTCTGGTGATTTATTGATCAGCCTAACCTTAAGTTGGCCCCACGTTTATTTATCTAACCCCTAGGTAATGCTTTTACAACGATGTATTATTTTTTCACTTTTCCACGATATTATAACTAGTAAATTTGCAGAAATGTAAAAAAGTTTACTTTTGAAAGCTTTCATTAATGAAAATACACGTCAGTTTAAAACTTGTAATATATGTCGCCATAATGCTGCTAACAATCTAATCAATTTAATTCAGAACTTTTAACACTAGAAAAAAAATTTTAAACCAATTATTTCAGAAATTGATACTGATAAATAATTAGAAAATGATTTAACTGGTATAGATTTTAATTGTAATATTTCAATTGATATGATGATGATTAGGGATGGAAGTTCTATATTTCGACTTTCATTAAAAAATATATCAAATTAAAGACACAAGTATGTCATGTGATGTTGATCAACTAATAAAATTTTGATCCATGAATCCATGATCGTCATAATTTTGACGTCATCATATTTTGAGCCGGGTTCGGTTCAATTTTTAAAAGTTAATAAAATAAATTTTAACTTATAAATTTTCATATTCTGAATGTATATATGCTTCCCTTGTTCATAATAGAATTTTAGCTCATAGTAATTCGGAATTCAGCTATATTTAGGATTGGTTCAAAAAATCGCTCGAAATCACCGATGATCCAAAAAAATTATCAAGACAGTCATTGATTTAATGGGTGAAAGTGTTGACTGTTATTATATTTATAAGAAAGAATCTTATATTTTAACATTTCGGTAAATCTTGTAAATCTCTTGCAAAGAGATCTAGACAACTTGAATCCATGCGATTTGATTGCAATGGGTTGATTAAATTAAACTTAAAATGGGAACCAATATTGCATCAGTTTACCTTCAGCATTCTATACTTCACAAACGACCTGAACGATTTGGCGTAAATGAAAAATATTAAAAAAGGAATTAGAAATAACATTCACCTTACTCCAAGTGATATTTATCGAATTTTAAAACATGATAATCCCTAATTTAACACAAAAGTAAAGTACATGTTTGGTGGCCAATTTTAATTAAACAAGAATACATTAAAGATGATGAAAACCTTCTTAGTGCAAAGATTTTAAAAAGGAATGGAACACAATTAATAAATTCAACAAGTGACGAGGATGACGATCAAACTGAACAATGTAACTACTTAAATACTGCTGTATTACGTGAAAGCACTGTGAATTGTAGAGGAACAAGAAAATATTGGTAATAAACGATGGGCACAAGCAGTTCAGACAAGTTTTAAGAGTGTTAAAAATTTAATAACCGATATTAATAAGCATGAAAGACAAATTACAAATCTACGGGATCACAATAAACATACGATATTTTTATAAAAGTGATTTACTTCATAGATAAGATAGTACTAAATTAATTGAATTATGAAATATTCGCTTTTTTTAAAATAATTATAACCTTTTAAAGGTGATTTACAAAATAAAAATGCATTTAAAATTTTGTCTTTCAAGTATAATCACGTGCTAATTGGTCATTTATTAGCTGCGGCGAGTTGTATTATATCATATTACTCAATTAAACTTTTATATCTCTTCAGGCCGTTTTTACTATACGAAAGGGTGGGAATGTTATTATACTTCAATGCATTTCGTAAACTCAAAAGTTTATCATCACAAAATCACCATTATGTGATATGTAATAATCACATGTTTTTACGCAGAATTTTTGAATATTGACTTACACGTGATTTACTTGTACTTTTACAGTAGAAACATATTAAAATATTTAATTTAATAATGAATACAAGTAAGTTTATGATGTGGGTGTTCGTATTAAAGAAAAATTAGTTAAACTAGGTAACGAGAACGAAGCGTTAATGTATCACATGAAAGAAATGTATTACTAAAAAAACGTAACTTCAAATAAATAATAACATAGTAACGCGGTTTAGGCTGATTATGCCTAGTTACGCCTGATCTTGAAAATTGATTGGTCGTTTACACGGCGGACAGACAAGACTTGCATGATATGGAGCGTACTGTACTGTAGAGTCCTTCGCTACGCTTCGGACAATAAATGAAGAAAGAATTGCATTTTTTTGATTTAGTCTAAAATCTCACGCAAATTATCTCTGAGGACCCGAAATATAAAGGGTAAGGTAGCAATAATCGTGTAGATCTTTCCATTTTTAGATAATTCTGTCAAAAATATATTGCCTATTTTAGTAACTGACTGACATTAACATAATTTTGGCCCTGAAAAACGTGTAAATACCTGACTTCTACATATATATTTCGCCTACTAGATGATTCGCGAAATAAAAAAAAATACTCACGTAATACAATATGAACATTGTCAATTTTTACATAACCAGGGTATTTCTTTGTTGTTGAAAGATAAGCTTCGGTGGCAAGGTCTTAATTGCTTTTCTTCTCTTGATATCCTTCACAAGTTTGATTTTCGTGCCAGATAACTTTGCACAATTATAGCATGATCTCGCGCCATAAGCTTCACAAATAAAAATTGGACCTAAATAAAAGAGTAAATATAATCTTTTCAATGAATTAAATGTATACTTCGAAATATAAAGAATACATAAACGTCCTAAGTAATATCATTAATATGCCATCTCCCTATGGACTTGTCATCGGTCAGTTATAACCGGTTAAGAAACTTTGACCCAACCACTTTGGCTGACAGTTTGACCGACCGACACCAGTCATAGTCATGATCGGATAATGACCATGACCGCTGCCATCAACAGGCTTATTTAATGGGAGCCACTTGGTATTTTACAATTAGAAAAAAATAAACATTTTTTCATTGCAACATAAACTTTTTATGTATTGGGATCAAATTATATGCGTAATAAATTCTATTATAGTATAATTAAGTTTTAATAGATTTATTTAATCAATAAATAAATAAAAATAATGAAATAAATATATGGCTCATAAAAACATTACAATTCATTCCCCCCTTTCCTGATAAAAAGTTACTATTCACATTTGATCGATTTGGTTCGCCAAAAAAAAGTATTACAGTAAAATTCACACACCAGTGTAGAAAGTATTTGAATCTTAAGATAGTAAGGTTAAAATAAATTATAATTTAAGGGCGAAAAAAAAAACCTTGAAAATAATGCTTAAACAGAAAATAAAATTCAAAATTTCTATAACTAGGTACAATCAGAAAGTGGAAAGTTAATGAAGATCTTTATTCTAGATTTTATCTTTACCTTTAGACAGACTTGCTATTATGATCTAAAAAAAATTATAACGTTGAATAAATTATTAACTAGTATAAATATAAACTAAAGCAAAGTTAATATAATATAAGTTAGAATGACAATTGTAAATATAGAAGTGCTATTTAAAACAATATTTATTAGTACATTTTAATAATTTTAATATTTTGTATAAACAATACCTGATGATTCAGTGTCAATTTTTCGATTGCTCATTTTCAGAATTGGATCATTTTCCGAAAATTCAATTTTCCTAATACAGTACTAATATCCTGAATGGACATTTTACTGGACTTAATAAATGATGTATATAAAATATAAAAAAATATAAAATAATAATACAACGTGTGAACCATAAAAAAAAAGTGTGTTCACCAATTTTACCGATACCTGTTTCAAATAGCAAAAATTGCCGACTTCGCTTTGCTTATCTAAGTAATGCTAAAATAATTTAATTTTATTGGTCTTATGATTGATTTATTATTACTTTTGTTTTGTTCATATTATGTTAAATAACTAGAATAATTAGTAATAAATTGTAAAATTTGTCACAAATAATAAAAATTATTAAAAATATAAATATAGTTATGCTAGTTGCTACTATGAAATAGTACCAATTCTTAATTGAAAATTATATCGTTGAACGTTGTTGAGAAAAAGTGTGAACTTTATTTACTGAACTTGCTGTTACTGTTGTTCTGTGAAAACTTGGCTTGGGCAAAATAATGCGCGAAATTGTTGTCAACCGCGTTGTCTTTTTTGAAAGTGCATGAAGGTTTATGTTAGCAACAGTTCTTCCATTAGCTTAGTTCATGATAATTTTCTTTTTTTTTTAGTTTCTTATGGAAGTGTGTGTTTTACCTATTAATACAGTATAAGCGGTCTAACAAATTCTACTTTCTTGTATAAATAAATTTATTTTGTTACCTGCTTAGTGTTACAAACTATTGATTGATCGCACGTATACTGTTCCTCTCAACTGTTCAACTTTAAATGTAACAATAATAACAGCATGGATTGAGTTATAATTTGTGATGAACTCAAACAGCTCGATAACATTTCATTTTATAGGAAATAACTAATAAGACCTAATATGAATAATGACGTGTTCGTCCAAAGACGTTACCATAGTACAAAAAAATTATCTCATCGTTAAATGTCTAAAAGACTTTTATTGTAAATAAAGATCTATTAAAAAAAATAAAATAGCGCGATATTTTGATTAATTTGCACACGTTTAGAAGTTTATTCAATTAGTTTTGACATCTTATTGTTTTTTAATGCGAGTTTAAAAATGACATCTTATTAAAGTGAGTTTTGTATTAACGCCATAAACGTATTATTAATTGACGAACGATATAATCCGTTAAGAAACAAAATTTTTGTTAGACAGATCGTGTATAACATTTATATATTAGAAAATTTCATTGGAAAAATAAAAATTTTAAGGACGTCGGCAATTCTGCATTATTATTATACATATAAAACATTTATTTAAATAACAATTTAATAATTAATTTAATAAGTTATACAGTATTGATCAAACAATAAGAGATTTAAAAGATTATTTTACAAAATTATTAGTCAAATTTTGAGCTTTTTCATTCATTCATTCTACAGAATCATTGGGTTTATCCGTATTGGTGTTTGAGGAATTACGTTTATATTGATATATGTGATATAAATTTGTAGCGAGATGTATAATAGATTTTGAAATAGTGTATATAGGCGTGTAACGAAATGATACAACTTGAACCAAATAAAAACACTTGAAAAAAAATAAAATAAAATTTTAATGATTGAGTTAATAAAAAAATAAAAAATTAATGCAAAAATAATCTATATACCTGAATAAATATTGCAGAAATATCTTCAATGAAAATATTAGTGATACCTCCCAAAAGTAAACTTTCTTCTGCTGCATGAGATAATTTAGCATTAAAATTAACGTCAACATTTCGAGTTATATGACCACAATAATTAATACTTGGAATTCTA
Source organism: Rhizophagus sp. LPA8_4_AMF (assembly GCA_021464525.1). Lineage (NCBI taxonomy): Eukaryota > Fungi > Glomeromycota > Glomeromycetes > Glomerales > Glomeraceae > Rhizophagus > Rhizophagus sp. LPA8_4_AMF. Next base: position 44,290 of record JADRCO010000008.1, on the reverse strand, counting down.
ATTCGTAACTTTGATCCAAGCAATTCTAAATGTGAAGTATCAACTCCTGCCAGTATCGTGAATATTATTACAATTATTTGATTATCTTTATAATCTTTTAACCATGTTGAAATTTTTCGATATTTCTTCGGCTGACCTTTTTCTATCTGTTTTTTAGCTTCCTCTTCGCATGTCTCTTTAAATTTTATAAATACACAACTCCATCTCTTAACTTCTTCCCATCTACTACTCCTTCTATTTCTTTCTTCCCCTTTTTCTTCATCTTTTATACCCCTTTTCACTTCCATTGTATTATTATCCTTTTTCGCTTTCGTCGTATCATTACCATTTTCTTCATCTTTTTTCACTTTCGTTATATATTATCCTTTTCTAATTCTTCTGTAAATTCTATATGGTCATTTAATTCTTCTTTTTCTTCTTTCAATTCTTTATTGCTAATTTTTTCTAATTCTATTTTAAAGCTGTTAAGTTTTTTTAATTGACTAGTAAGTTCAATTTGGCTAGTAAGTTTATTTTGGCTTGTAGGTTCTTTTTCTTTTAATCCATTCATAAGGTCTACAGCTTTATATAATAGGCCTCTAAACTCTACAACTACTTTTAATCCTTTCATAATTTCATTTAATTCATTTCTGTCAATCTCTTCCATAAATTTGGTAACTTTCTCTTTGTAAACTTCTTTCGATTCTTTCGATTCTTCAGGGTTAATTATATTCAATTCTAATAATTCGTCAAGTTCATTCAAATTGAGCCAAACTTCTATTAACTCTTCTGTAAAATCTTCAACTTGCGTTAACTCTTCTATAAGATTATTAATTCCTTCCAATTTTTCTTTGATGGTTTTTACATCAACTTTTGGATCTTTTAATTTTTCTATAAGTTCATTAAATTCTTTCGTGAGTACGCTAACTTCTGTAAATTCTCTTTTAACATTTACTAATTCTTTTCTAGTTTCTCTTAATACTTTCGTAAGTTTCTTAACTTTTTCTTTATGGTCGTCAACTATATTTGTAATGTTTTTTTCTGGATCACCCTTTACTGTAGAATTGTTGCCCTCTTTTACTAAGTCATTTTTAAGTCCTCTAATGTTATCCAATAATTTACTCAAGTCATTTCTCAAAAGTTCATCATTTACAACTTTAATTGCAAATCCTAAATTTACGATAAACGGAAATGTCACAAAGAAAAGACTAAAAGAGTTCAAATTGAGAAAGAAAGTGAAGAGAATAAAATCAGTATTTGAAAGAGTAATAAATTTATATTTCTATTTATTTCTTTCACTATTGGTTTGTTTTTTACCTCGTAGTAAAAATATTTTCAACACTTTCCGCATCTATGCTAGTAAAAAGGATTGTCGTCACAAATTTTTCAATAGCGTTGCCACATGTATAAATTGCAAATGTTTTGTTCTAAACAAAAAAAAAGGAAAAAGTTAGAAAAAAATTTTTTTTTCATTTTTATCAGTATTCAAATTAAAAAAAAATCTTTAAATAATATATTAATATTAAATGAGTATTCACCAAACAGGCAATTAACAATAATACGACATTAAATGCAATTGTTCCAAGGAGACTACCCAAATGTTCTTCTGTCCACCTGGCTATTTTTATAAAAGAAAAAAAAATTATTTAGTTATTTAAGATGAAATCCTTTATCCGAAAAAAATGGATTCTTACGTATGGGTTCATATCCATATTCTTCATCTAAATAATTTGTATACTCTCCAGAACCAATAACAGTAATAAGTTTATTCTTTAATAAAGTATCTAAATTACTAGCGACAAAATTAACAGATCTTTCAGTTTTATTCTTAGCTCTTTTAACATTAATAGATAAAATATATTGTTCGGATGAAGCTGAAGTATCAATTTCATGTCTTTCATTTGTAAGTTATTCGTTCCGGATCAACAGGGATTGCTTTGGCCAATTCTCGTGTTAAATTATCAAAAAATTCTTTAACTTTAATTTTGTCATATTTAAAACTTTTAAAGTAAGCGGTCCCCTCTGCAGTCAATCGAACTTTTCCGTCAATACTAGATGCGTTTACTTTACTTTCATACGAACTTTTTGTAACTTCTTGTGGAACTATTATGAAAAAAAGAATTTTATTTTATGTATATGTATGTTATATTATTTACATTTTTAATAAGATAAAACACTTACTTGTCATAAAATTCCAAGCATTGTCTAGTATACCAATGATAGGTTCTTGATACTCTCTACTCTTTACAAAGCCATCATCAATTAAAACATAATACTTTGCATCAGGTTGATTAAAAGTACTATCAATCACTGTGATTTCAACGGTATAGTCATCAATAGATCTTACAAATTCTCCATTATTGTGGCTTACAGAAGTAATTTGACGTATAATACCACCATCTTGTAAAATTGTAATGCTACGATAAGGTGATAAATCAACTTTATTATAAAATTGAATTGTAAGAGATTTAATTTCAGATGGATCTATAATATCACTAATGTTCGGAGTTGTGCTGAAGATATGTAAATTTCCATACCCATGATCTAATAATATTTAAAAGTTTATACAAGTTAAAAAAAATTTAAATATATGTTTCTTTCTCGTTTGTATCAACTTACCATGCGCGCCCTCGATCTTGTACAAATCAGTGGTGGTCAAACTCCAAGATTGTCCAGATTCCGGTTGAGGAATTGCGAGAGTATTATTTGGTAAAATTACAATATCCCCACCAAAATTTGTTACAGTAGGATATGGTATATTCCAATTATAATGATTACCATGGTCATCCACAATATAACCATAAAGATTAAGTTTAGTCATATCACTTGGAAATGGTTCTGTTTTATATAAGAGATAACCTCCATAATCTAATGATACAATGGCAAAATCAACAAGATCGGCAGGGTTTTGAAAAATCGTAATATTATAAACAGTTCCCGATGAAAGAAAATCAATTTTAATAAACGTATTTTGATTTGTCGCTGGTAAAGTTCTTAAAACTACTATACAAGTTTGTCCAAATCCTACTTTAGTAAAATCACAATCAAGTAAAATAATATCTGATACTGGATTTGAAGTTTGATAGAGAACAAATGGTCCTTGCTCCTTCGGATTTCCATTTTCTAAAAAAAAACCTCGAATCGCCATATATGGAGTTAAGGGGATTTCTGTTGACGGCGTATAATCAGGATAAATAATCGCGTATCCTCCGTCCATTGTTGCAACTGTATCGATTGGAATAGCCGTATAATTCATGTACGTTTCTGCAAGAGATTGAATTTCTCCATTTTCATTTCTTATAAAAGAAGAAATATTTATATTAGATTATACATTAAAATTAATTTTCATAATTTAAAATATATTACTTACACTTTGAATTGTTGCAAGATCATAGAATTAGTACCAGGTATGGGCGCAGTGCGAAGAAATCCATTATCTCTATGGACATTTAATGTAATAGAATCTTGGGCGGGCAACCATTCGTTAGCAGTATTAACAAAGGATGCACCTAACTTAATTTTACTATAAAAGAAGCGGAATAATAATCTTTATTATTAATGTTCATACCAAATATATATAAAGTTAAATTTATATTTACATATATACCTTTTAATTACTCCATCTAAGTCGATAATCATTCCCCAATCATTATAAGTGAAAGGATTGTTTACATCTTCAGCTTCCGCGTAAGTTAAAAACAAATAATTTTCTTTTACTGGATAAAATCTAAGAGGGTTAAATTTTGGAAAAAGACAAAAATTGAAAGGTTGTATATTTAATGTATCTGCTGAAAGATCAAATCCTTTAACAGTTCCATTGGGATAAATAGTACGAATTGTTAAGCGTTCTTCCACACAAACTTTGGAAGGAGCTGTATAGTTTAAACGAACTATTCGAACGACTATTGTGCCGTCATCATAATAATTTGTATTTAACACGCGAGGTGTTTTAGCGGTTTCAGATTGTGGTTCTTCAATTATAATGGACGATTTTACTGGTAATATCGTCAGTAAAATAATCGATAAAAGAAAAATGAAGTATAACCTCATTATGAAAAAGTTGTATTTACAAATTTTTTTTTTTTTAAAAAAAAACTAAAAAGAAAAGAAACCCATCTTAAAAAATGGATTCTCCCTGAAATTTTTTAGGGTATATTACCAAATTTATTGAGCATGATTTTTTTGGATCTTTGATTAAAAAAAAAAAGATATTACATTCTTTATTTCTTTTTTCGTTCGTTTACTACGCAACTAACTTGTTATTTTATTATTTTGTAAGTTTTTTTCAATCAGTACTCCGAAATTTTTCGTAAAGTTTAACCTATTTTAGATATTTCAACCTGATTTTCTTTGTTTTACAATACATATTCCACTCATTCAAAAACTTCAAAATATATATTTCGATTCCTTATTAGTAGTTATTATGGAGGTGAAAGTGTAATAAAAAAGTGATTTAAAAAATTTAAAAGAGTTAGATTCCGTTTTATGCATAAAAAAAATGAAAATGAAAAAAATTTCATTTAAAATAAACAAATAAGTTTAGTGACGTTAATTATTTATTCTTCAGAGTTTATTCCTGAAAATTCTCGCAAAATGATTTATTAATAATGCGATATGATATTATGGAATTCATCATGCATTGTCTTGCACGATTTTTTTCTTGATCACGATGATGGATCAAGTGATATAAATGATATTGATAAGACTTAGTACGATATAATAATATTTTTTAAAATTTAAAAAAAATTAAAATATATATTGATATATATTATTACATATAAATAATAGTATTCATTTTAATAAGATTGTAAACTTATTGTAATGGATAAAAATGTTTAAATTCACGGCCCAAAAATTGCGCAGATCCGATTGTGTTACTTCTTTAAGGATATGCGGTATTGTATTTGACATTCCGATCTTCTTATTTCGGTCAATCTGTGCATATTACATCATTAAATTTATGTTGCCTTAAATATATAAAATGGGATCTAACTTCTTTTAGGTTTTAAAACCAAATCAATGAAACCTTTTTATTTTATCTCCAAAGTTATTCCGTCTCTGAAATTTTCACACATGATATAAATTGATATAACAAAAAGATATAATTATTTAGAATATATATGCATAAAATAATTTGGTATCATTCGTCAATTTCTTTTTTTTTATGGTGACTAATTTGATTTAGCGTAAAATTTATATATAGATTTTCGCTAATAAATTTTATTACAAAAGACAAAATTGTTAAAATTTTAAGGTTCATATAATCTGATAAAGAACTTTAATAAAATTTTTAAATATTGAAGAAATTAGAAAGTTCCATTAACGCATATGCAATGTAGTATATGTAACATTTTTATATTTTTAAATTTTTTACACGTATTTTTAGATCAGAGTAAAAGAAAGTATTAATCAAATTACTTACTATTCGACTAATATAAATTCTTTTCTTGTGAGAAATATAAAAAGGGTGGATTTTCTACCTTCTACCCTCATCGAATTCAATATTCGAAACAAACAGAAATAATAAAATATTATCAAGAAAGAACAATTAATTTTTTTCCTTTTTTTAAAAAAAAATAACAATGAAATACTTTACGTTTTTGAGCTTTTTTATTCTTTTATCTCTCGTTACTATTTCGTCAGCTTTTCCCAGTGGTTCTAATACGCTTGAAAAACGAAATCGATGTAGTTGCTCTGTCGCCGCCGCGGATTTCAATTCTGGTCCGGTTATAGGTTACGTATTCTTTGCTCAAGACGAAAATGGTCACACTGAAGTCGCAGGAATCTTTAACAAAGGTTTCGATGATACAAACGCGTCTTACGGATTTAAAATTGTTGATGAGTGCAAGAATCCACTATTCGATCTCACGGATGGATTGAATATAAAACCAGATGGTCGTGGCGGTACCAAATCTTTTAGACATAAGTTTACAAATATGAGTATCAACTGTGACGACAATGGTATTCTTACCAAGAAACTTCACAATAATAAACGTAATTGTCATAACAATAAACTTAGGAAACGACTTCCTAATGATGCAATGACCACTCAAAATGGTGAAGGCACTGGTTATTCTGGAATAAGTGGATAATATTACAAATATAATTTAATTTTTTATTAATTTATTATGTATATTTTTTTTTTCTTTTTTGTTCACTTTATGTTAAATGAATAGCTAGAATAATTCTATCCGCACAAATTTATTTTAGTTTTCTTTACTGTTTTCTTTTAGATGCTAATAAATTGTAAAATTTGTCTCAAATAATAATAAAGATAATTTTAAAAAAATTTTATATAATTTTAAGTGAAATATTATAAATATATTGTATATCATTATGAAATACAGATTCTTAATTGAAAGTAAATGATATTATCATCGATCCATTATTGCACGTCACAATTTTTATCACTTTACTGCATAATAATGACCATTTACGTAAAATTTTTAATTATTGCTATTAAACGATGAATTCAACGGTTTCCGTTTACCTAGTTTAATAATAATATAAATTTAAGTTAATACTTAACACTTTTTTTGCCTTTTTATTATCGGAACCAAAAAAATACAGTCAGTACTCCTTTTCTTTTTTTTTTTTAGACCACTTTACAATCTTTAATGCTATATAATTAACTCCCGAGATTATTCCTGCTGGGCTGGTTATTATCTAAAATGAAAATTATTCTCTCCATTAAAGTTTGTCTAGTTGTGATAATATTATTTTTATTTTACGTTTTCTTTGATTTCTTTTTATATTTTTGAAGAATGTAAAAAAAAGAAATTAAGTTTATATTTTTTTTCCGTTGTTAAAAGCAATTTAAAAATATACTTTAAAAATTACTAAACCATATTCTTTAAATTCATATACTTATGTCTATTAAGAAAACATTCAACGAATCCGATTTTAAATGATTTTTTACCATCATTCTTTATAAAATTTGGTAGTATAATATTAAAGAAATTATAATTTCTCATTTTCTGGGGGCGATCAATATTATAAATAATAATAACTGAATAAAAGATCGATCATACAGTAATACTTCAATGAGGTGTAGTAAAATTGCAAGATTTTCATGTGATCGACATTTCCATTTAATTACTGATTGAAGAATCAAAAAAAAAAAAAAAAATCTCTCTAGAAACAAATAGTCTCTAAATATTTATGAATCAAGCGAGTTCGAATTCTATATGGGATTACGGATTGGGCAACTAGCAAGTAGCAAGTGTTCGGAATCTAGGCATAATAAAAAATTGTGACAAAATATATTATTACTCATGTGTGATAAACGTTAGTAACACAAAAATTTTGGAATTACAATAATTTTCATAATGCAAACCAAGGCAAAAACCAATTATAGTTAAATGATTTTTCCGCCAAAAGGAAGAGATCGTAGTATATACTATTCTTTTCTTTCAAAAATCATTTTTATTTTTTTTGTAATAAGAAAAAAATGAATAAAAAATTTTTTAAGAAAAAAAAAAATAATGTGAACTTTTTTGATACATGGATTGAAAATTTCCAAAACAAAACAGTATAATAAGGTCGGTTACACTGATATGTCAATCCTAATCTTTAAAGTGAATCCATTTATTATTACTATAATTAATAATTTCACCTGTATGTGCATTCTTGGCATAATCAATTTTATTTAATTTAAGAAGTAATACAATCAATTTTATTGATTATCAGATTTATGAGAATTTTTAATTCACCATTTTTGTTCACCTAACTTTGATATACCGATATTCGATATACTAATGAACAGACTATTTTTCATAAATTCCCCTTTGTGAGATGATCGTCGGCGAACCCATTAATATCAGGTTTTGTTTACATTATTAATAATAGGACTGCATAAATAACACCAAAAATCTTATTCAAAAAAAGCGTCATTTACAATAGAAATCATTCGACAATAAGTGATAATAGATGATGTGTCTACTGCGTCTTACAATAACCAAAATTACGATGAAACCAAAAACATCAAACAGAATGAAGTGACTTTTGATTGTACGACACGATGCATGCATGAGTCCATCCTAAAAAAGAAAAAAATTTTATTTCTCCTAAATTTCTTATTATGTAAGTGAAAGAATAAAAAAAAATGATTTGAAAAATCTAAAAAGGTTAGGTTCGGTGTGCGGTATGTAATTAGGGATTGAAATCGATTTCCATAATTAGAATCGATTTTAAATCGTTTAATCGTTTCTCAAATTATAATCATGTATTTTTCCTAAGAAAAATTTCCTAATTCAGTAAAATTCCTAAAAGATAGGAAATTTTTTTAGGAAAAACACACGATTATCCCTGATGATCACAATTTAACACAAAAATCATAGCGGAGAGGTAGAGCAAATCACTGTTAATGATTTTGTCCTTTTACTTATTTAATTTTTATTTTTTTGCATTAAAACAAACGTTTATTGATTAATTCGATTTTGCAATCCCTATATGTAATGAGAAAAAGTTTTCATTTTTACATTTTAAATTTTCATTTTATCAATAAAAATAAACAAGCTTAGTTACATTAACTTACTTAAAATGTGAGACGAAAACAAACTTGTTATCCGGGTAAATTATCCGATTATATTCAGTTATTAAATTCAGATACGGATCGAAGTAATAATTTTTTTTTTCTCATTTTCCTGATAAATATTTTTAAGAATTTTAATAAATAGAACCGAATATTCAAATAGACAGTTATTTGGGCTAAGCCGCTAACCGGTTAATAACCGATTAACCGAGGGTCTTGGCAGATTAATTAATTGACGTTGCAAATCGTACCAATTTGTTTTTAAACGTTGCAAGTATACATTCTTTAGCCTCGTTACGTTTTTTTTCTTTGTTTTTTTTTTTGATTTCTGATTGATAATACTAAGTCCGTACTCCAATAACTATCTTTCTTGTGCAACATTGAACTAACCGCTTTTGAATTACTCAACGATGTTGTGTCCACTATATAATGTATCCGACTAAAATATTTTCTTGCATGTCGATCGTAATAATCAAATGGGCATTTTAAATGGGTAATATATGTTATTTTAAAAGTCAACCCTTTTTTGTGATTATATTCAAAAAAATTTTTTATTTAAATATTATTTGGTTTGTTGTTTACTCAATTTTTTACGGGAATTTTCAATAAAATTTTTAATGTTCGCTAGAATTTGTATACAAATATTATTAAATATTCAGTTATACATTATCTATATAATTAAAAAAATTTGTAACGTTTAGATTAACTGTATAAATAAATTCTAAATTGTGTAACCTTCTATTGGTTACGTCAGTGACGTTAAACAAATTCAAGCAAAATTTATATGCTGATCATATAATTCCAGCCACTAATCCTGGTGCGAAGCAACAGGTTACAACTAGTAATAATTAATAAATTATTTAGGGTCGTCTAGTATGCATTTTTTTCGATATTCCAATGTTAATGGAAAAAAACTAACATATAGCGCGTGTTACCCTTTTTAATTAAAGAAAAGTCAAAAGCCTCGTCATAAAAATACGATAATTAATATAATTTTTTAAGTTCTTTTGCTAACAGCTAAATTATTCCTAAAATTAAATCATTTATTAATTAAAAGCTAAACATATGAATAATCACCATCGCATTCTAAGAATTTTTATTCTTGTGTATTATTATTTGTTATTTTGACGAATAACGCGATTATAAACTTGCTGTCGATCTCACAATAGATCAAATTAATGCTGGCCGAGCTTATAATAGCGCAAAACTGAAATTAATCGACCAATCACGTGATATTTTCTGTTCGATCGATCAAAAAAATTAATTCATCGTTCTTACAATTGGCATGTATGCTAATGATACAACTATTTTGAGAACGGTAATGATGGATACCGTTAAAGAAAAGGTGAGTTATTTGGATTAAGAGGTCTAACTAGAGTACTAGACAGTAGACAGTATCAAAAGTAATACTTGTCAGTGGAGATGAAAACATGAATTACGTGTATTTAAATGATATTTCATTGAAATAATTTTGCGTAATTGCTTACAAAATTGTCACAGGATAATGTACTAATGTAAGTAGGCTTCCGTTAGTAGTACTTCCTTTTGAAATTAAAATACATGAATGTTTGCTTTTGAATTAAAAAATCATTGATGACTCTTTAAATTGACTTAATTGATAACATAAATGTAGAGACGAAGAGATTCACCAAATCTCTATCTACTTTCTTGTTTTACTTAATATTTTTTTTGTGGAAAAAACAGATTTTTAATTTTGGAATGTTTTTTAGTACAATGTGAAGGATACCTTGATCTTATCATTAAAAGTTACGTGTGGATTATTTCATTGCTATTGTCTCTGTGCCAGTTTCTACTAAAAATCCAAATGGGATATGTAATCATAAAGAGGAAAATGGGTTCAACTACAACAAATACTGATAAATCATCTAAAGAAATCCATAAAGTATCTAATTCCACTAAACAAGAATTGATAATAATTTATTGATTATTTAAATTATTAAAGATATTATTTATTTATTTGAATTAAAAATTTTTATAGTTAAAACACAATCTTTTATATTTTGAAGAATAATAATAGTTTAGAATTACTTTTATCATTGCATCCTTTTTTTGAAGAAGTATCTGAAGCTTGAGAAACTCATTTTACTTACACTTTTCAAAAATACTTTTCAAATAAGCTAACAATAGATTTTTGGATGTCATGATACCAAAAATACCTATAGTACCGACAATACCGATAATACCAATAATATCATAGACGCCTATGTATATAGCGCATGTATCATGTTGTGCCTCAGATAACTGACGTGCGTCAAATACCTGCTGACGCACGTCACCTGTATCGCAAATCATATCTTCCATAATAAACACTTTTTTTTTTATTAATGAAACTATTTTTTATACTGTAAGTAAATTTGTATAATACATTTATATTTTAAAATTTTTTATGATTCATTGTAAAATCTACTTGAGAAAACTAGTAATTTTGAACGAAGTGTTTTCCATGAGTTTGAGTCTAATCAATCTGATATTTTAGGATTACATATTTTTTAATGTGATAAATAAATTTATTCAATAATAATAAACTTAAGACTGGAAAATTTAATTCGCAATTCGCCAGAATTTCGTTAATTTTATTGATAATTGGTGGACATTTTACACGTTAGCTTTTATGCATATTTTGTTTATAATTAAGCAAGGCAGCCCTAGCCCATATTGTAATGATTCTAATCGCCATAATATATCATTTGGCCAGCGCTTATTGCAAAAAATGAGTTTTTAATTGCGAAAAAAAATAAAAATATGCCCATAATCTCCAGCAGCCGACAATTTTAATAGTAAAATTTAACGAAAATGTTTAATTTCATAATTTCAGCTCTCATTTGGATTTTGCAATTTTGAAGATATTCTAATGATTTTTTTAATAGGAGATAACCAGAAAGTTAGGTTGAAAGTTCAAAATTGCAATCAACCTGCATTTCGGCTTCAGATTATGGGTACTAATAATTTTATATATACAGTATATAAAATTTCCCCGTCAATCACTAATGAAATCATTAATGAAATCTTTCCGTCTCCCGCAACTTGCGAATTAATGTTTAATTTATACTTTAATTTTAGGTTTTATTTTTATTTTTATTTTTATTTCACAACGTGAACCAGATTACAGTAACCATTACATGAAACTAAATATTAGAGTCAAAGGTAATCTAAAAAAAACAGTAATAAAGAAGATGACACATAGGAGAGTCGAACTGGTTGTAGTGAATCCATAATTTGGTAAAATGCCAGTCGATGTATCCGTTCATTATGTTTTCTTCTAACGGTATTAATGAAGAATTATTAACAAAAGAGTTAAAAAGATTGGCTCGGATCGGAGTATTACTCCATCTTAAAGATTGTTCTAATCAAAGTATCCGAGGAAGCTGTGGTTAAAAAATTTGAAATTGACGACGATCAGATCAATCATTTGTGATCTTAGAGTGGCCAAACGGTCAGCATGATCATTGTAAATGTCGTTTGAATGTCCTTTAATTTTTTGAGAAAAAGTATGAAATTACGGTATTCCACTAGCCAGTTAATAAGATCCCAGATTAAAAAATTATTTTGTTTAAGTTTACGTCTGCTGGGACTTTGTTAAGGGTGTTGTAGAAGGTTGTTGTAGGTTGAAATGCAGTTCGCGGAGTCTGTGTATATAGTACAAATTGCGTTGAACGGTACGGTAATTAAAGCCATTAAAATTCCTATAGCCTCACTTTTGTAGATGATGGGAAAAATACTGTTGAGCCTTTGAATTCCAACTTAGGAGTGTGCGGATGGTCTTGTAGCCAACCATAGCCACTTGTACATTGAGTAGTACCTATTTGCTTTACCACTCCATCTGTGTAAAAAAGTGAAAGTAGTATTAGTGCTAAAAATGGTCGCAATATTAATTAATTCTTGTTTGATGATTTACACATACTTTAATTTTATGTGACAAGTGCGCGTCAGGTATCTGACGCACGTCAGTTATCACATGACGCAAATCGACACCTGAGACACAACATAGATAAGCTTACAAATCAAAATTACTATTTGGATAAATACACATAAAATAATATATTTTACCCATTAAATCTATTAAAATCTGATTACCGAATTCTTTAACACGTGTATTTGTTAATTAACTTCTTATATTCTTCATAACAGTTGTAAAGAGCGAATTAATTTTTTAAAGACATGTCAAGATCACATGATTGGACCATTAATTTCAGTGATAAATTCGGCAGACTTGCATCAATTTTATCGTTTTAAAAATTAATGACATAATTATAAGAAAAGATTGCATAGGTGATTGATTATTAAGACATTTACTATGTAAAATGCAAAAACTGATTTTCTCAATTAAACAAGCTTTTGATTAATGGTAGTAATACACAGTGAATTTTGACTTGATATATCGAAATTGGGGTCTGGAACGGATTATCATAATCTATAATCTATAATTAATTTACCCTCGATATACCATATAATATTGAATTTCACTGAGTAAATGCTTCATTATTAGGAATTATATAACAAAAGGAAAACAGATTTAAAAATAATAACACATTTTTATGACGACACACTTTTATCATAGGGCTCGATGGTATCTCTTTGTTCTTCGTGCTTCTGACTACCTTCATAATACATACTTGTATCCTTGGTACTCCCAACCTAACCAGTAACCAATCCAGTAGACTTTCTTTGAAGGTACGCACGATTCTCATTTTATGGACTCAAAATTTTGAGATCGACGGTCGGTATACAGTTAAAATGGCAGTCCCATAATTTAAGATTTTTAAAATATGTTGGCATATAAAATTTTTCTATAAATTTAGGTCAGCGGTATTATTTATATTTGTCACGCCTAATAGTGACAAATAACATTTCTTTTACGAAAAAAAATTAGAAAGGTGTGATACATTTTGAAGCTGCTAACATACTAACCCTAAACCTAATCCTAAACCCCGCCGTCAATGATACAGTAGTTGAGGGTTCATTCCCATTAAAAAAATTAATTATTTGTTTTGATATAAAAAAATTTATTTTATTTTTAAAATATTTTAATTTATTATTGCAGTCATTATATTGTATATATTGATAATATTTGTATTCATTTATTTAGACTAAAATCAATTACAAATCTAGCAATCATTAAAAAGACTTTATTGAAAATTTCATAAATAATTAAGTAAATAATAAATATTAAAATAATCAATAATATTTAAATAAAAAATTTGAGAATGTCAAAATGTGATTTTCACCAGTCCGATTTTTGAATTTTATAGGTTAAAATAATCAACTACACATATTAAACAGTTACTCTATATGTAAATTAGAGATTTGTCTAAGGTCAAAAAGGCTGTTTTTTCAGATAGTTTTTGAGAAAAATGCAAAATTTTGATTTTTAATTTTTTCACTTTACTAAAAGTTTGTTTTGACAAAAATTTCAATTGACATCAAATCAATATTTGTTAACAGTTAACATATTTATTATTTAAAATTTTACGATCAGTAGTTTTTAACTCCGGCCAAAATTATAAACCGTCATTTTATAACTCTGGCCAAATTGTAATTTTTGGCCGGAATTAAGTGGTGACAATCACCACTGGGCAATACTCAAAAAATTTTATTATAATCAAAAAAAGTTTGGCTTTTAAATTACATAAAGAATATTATAATGTAGTTAACAAATATACGTGTTAAAAAATTCTTTAATCAAATTTATATAGATTTTATGGATAAAATGTAATTTTTTATGTGTATTTACATTAAGAATCGTTCGAGTAATAAAAAAAAATATAAAAAGTACGTACTGTATATAAATGTAGCTTTTTTATAATATGCATTTTGACTGTGATTTAGTCGAATTTAAATGTGCAATGCCAACTTCGTGAATATTACCACTACTATTTGACTAGTATCTCAATAATTTAACCATTTGAAAATTTGTTAACCTTTTTCTTTCTTTATCAGATAGAATTCAGATTATCACATGGTCCAAAATTTATTGAGATTTCCTTTGATTATTGCGCTTTCAAATTGTGCTACCCCTATATATATCATCTGATATAAAAATTATTAGATTACAGGACAAAATCGGACAATGTTGTCCTGTAATCGTCCTGTAATTATAATCACTCAGTAATCACAAGTCACAACGTACACAGAATTCTGAAAACTGCGATAAATTCGAATGAGACAAATGCGTATTGTATACTAAAGTAACTTTAACTTTAAAATCAAATATAGGTCATTTAAACGTTATTATAGCTTTTAACAATTGTAACAACTAGCTACCAATTTTAACATTGGATTCGGCATCACTATAAAAGATCATAAAATCGATAGTAGTTTAGTAAATTGCGTAATGCTACGTTTGAGTCATAATTGTAGGCTTAGTTTAGTTATATAGTTAATACGACTAGAAATTTAAAGTAATATATATAATACAATTAACAATTACTTGTAAAATTGTAATTAATCGTGATGATTTATTTCCGTATTAACATGATCCGATGAATTTTTAGATCGCAGTGTGAGAATTTCATATTATTAATATTTCCATATAGATCATTAATTTTTTTATTATTGATAGTGAGATAATGTAAGTAAATCACATTTGAGTCATAGTTATAATTCTGCAGTTTTAAAACTCAACTTTACTTGACGATGTTTTACATCTTATCATATGTATATGAGGTATCTCTCTTGTACAAAAAGGGTTTGTTTTGCAGTTTTATTAGTAAAAACGCCCATATTTCGATGATTATCACGCGTATGAGGTATCTCTCTCATATATAAGCTTTACATCTGGTCGTCAGATGGTTGAACTTTCTAGGCTATACGTGATTGTCAATGACCTGAAAACGTGATAAACCCATAGCATATGCCTTTGTCTCCCAGCTACGTCTAATGAGAAAGAAAATCAGGGTTTTCGTAAAGAAAATCTAGAATTGTTACCTGTCAAAGAAAATCTGAGGGACCATCTGATGATGAAAATCTGGGATTTGAATGAATTTGAAGAAGGATCATCAGATGATGATGCCATAGCATCCCTTTGTATTTACTGATTGATGTTTGAAGACATAGCTCTAGTTAGTTTCTTCCATATTTCTTCTTAAATCTATTTCTTTTCTTTCTCTGATGTGTTTAAAGCAGAAGAGCCTTTTTAAATCTTATCCTGGAGAGCATACTATCTGTGCTTTGGCTAGTTCGTTCTAGTCTAAGTTCTCATTTTGAAATATTTTAGTTGGTATTCTGTGCAAAAAAAAAATAAATTTCGAATATATGTTACTAAATTGGTTGTATACTACAGATTGGTAATTTTTTTATTTATTTCTTCTGCTTCTTTAATTTGCTTTTTTTATTCTTTTATACGATTATCACGCCACTACATGAAATTTCTTCAATTTTTCTGTTGGTCGATTAGATGGATCTGCACCTAGTGCTCCTACCAGGTCGGGTTTAGAGAATATATTCGACCCGATCTAAGTAAAAAAAGCAAGATCCGTAGGTGGTCGGGGACACATATTTTATACCCCGACTCCTGACTCGACCCGAGCATAGTTAACTCGTAGTCTCGTATAAACCCGGGTTCCGGGTCAAGGAAATATATGACCCGACCCGTCGGGTCGGGTCATGAGTAATAAGACTTAATCCAGTTCGGTTTAAGTTCGGTTCCAGTTAAACCTAGTTTTTTATGTCAGTGACTCAATATCAGTTCAAACTGCTAGTAAAACTAATCGGACGGTTTTTAGCCCGAATTATGTTCGATTTTGGCTAGCACTATGATTAATTTGGCCAAGTTAATTACCGAGTCCCGAAGCATTAAGTTTATTATAAAAAAAAATATAAATTTCTTTAAAATGATCAATCATCTATATATACTTATTAAGTTATATATTTAGTTTAACCTGAATTTTTAAACGTTTCATATTGGTCCCATTTTTCAAACTGAGCTTTACAAAACTTAGTTTAAATCGAGATGATCAGTTCGATTTTTTTCAAACTTACTTTCGTGATCCCTAACCCGAAGACGCAGCTATATATAGTACAGAAAAATTATCTTATCGTTAAATGTCTAAAAGATTTTTATTGTAAATAAAGATCTATTAAAAAAATAAATAGCGCAATAATATTATGATCACGTTTAGAAGTTTATTCAATTAGTTTTGACATCTTATTGTTTTTTTAATGCGAGTTTAAAAATGACATCTTATTAAAGTTAGTTTGTATTAACGACATAAACGTATTATTAATTAGCGAACAATACTATACGTAAAGAAACAAATTTTGTTAGATAGATCGTGTATAACATTTATATATTAGAAAATTTAATTGAAAAAATAAAAATTTTAAGGACGTCGGCAATTCTGCATTATTATTATACATATATATATAAAACATTTATTTAAATAATAATTATAATAATTAATAAGTTATATTGATCAAAACAATAAGAGATTTAAAAGATTATTTTACAAAATTATTAGTCAAATTTTGAGCTTTTTCATTCATTCATTCTACAGAATCATTGGGTTTATCCGTATTGGTGTTTGAGGAATTACGTTTATATTGATATATGTGATGTAAGTTAGTAGCGAGATGTATAATAGATTTTGTAATAGTGTATATAGGCGTGTAACCAAATGATACAACTTGAGTCAAATAAAAACTCTATTAGAAGAATAAAATAAAAATTTAATGATTGGTTTGATAAAAGATAAAAAATTAATGCAAAAATAATTTACATACCTGAATAAATGCTGTAGAAATATCTTCAATAATAATATTAGTGATATCTCCCCAATATAAACTATGTTCTGCTGAATGAGATAATTTAGCATTAAAATTAACGTCAACATTTCGAGTTACATGACCACAATAATTAATACTTGGAATTTTAATTCGTAACTTTGATCCAAGCAATTCTAAATGTGCAATATCAACTCCTGCTAATATCGTGAATATTACTATAATTGTTTGACTATCTCTATAATCTCTTAGCCATTTTGAAATTTTTCGAGATTTTTTTTCCGGTTGATCTTTTTCTATCGCATTTATAGCCTTCTCTTGTAATGACTCTTGAAGATTTGTGAATCTAGTACTAAATCTCTTAACCTTTTCCCATACACTACTCCTTTTATTTTCTTCCTCCCTTTCTTCCCCTTTTCCTTCTTTTATATAATCCTCTGTAAATTCTCTATGTTCGTTAAATTCTTCTTCTTCTTCTTGCAATTCTTCAATGCTGGTTTTTTCTAATTCTCTCTTAAATCTGTTAAGATATTCTAATTGGTCAATAAATTCTTTTTTGCTTGTAGGATCCTTTTTTTTTAATTCATTCATAAGGTCTACAGCTTTATTTAATTGTTCTTTTAGTTCTTCAACTTCTTTTAATCCTTCCATAAGCTTATTAAGTTTAGTTAATTCTCTTATAAATTCTCTGACAATTGCTTCATCAACTACTCTTGGAACTTCTACACCTAATTCTTTTTCGTTAACGATAACTTCTTTCAATTCTCCAGCATTAATTTCATTCAATTCGTCTAATAATTTCTTAAGTTCATCTAAATGTTTACTAACGTCTACTAATTCTTCGGTAAAATCTTCAACTTGCGTTAATTCTTTTATAAGATCGTTAATTTCTACCAAATCTTTCGTGGTGGCTTTCACATCAACTGGATCCTTTAATGTTTCATTAACAGTTTTCAATTTTTCCGCGAGATCGCTAACTTCTGTTAATTCTTCTTTAATTTTTGTTAATTCATTTGTAGTTTCTCTTATTACTTTTATAAGTTTCTTAACTTTTTCTTCGCGACTGTAACCTTTTATTGATCTTTTTATATATTCTTTAATTGATCGATGTTTTGAACCATCGACTTTATTTGCTGTATCATTGACTATATTTGCTGAATCATTGACTATATTTGCTGAATCATTGGCTATATTTGCTGTATCATTGGCTATATTTGCTGAATCATTGGCTATATTTGCTGAATCATTGGCTATATTTGCTGTATCATTGCCTATATTTGCTGTATCATTGACTATATTTGCTGTATCATTGACTTTTTTTTTGGATTTACTTTCGTCTATAGAACTTATTACATCATCTTTAAGTCTTCTAATGCTTTCCAATAATTTTCGTAAATCATGTCTCAAAAGTTCATTAAATACAACTTTAAATGCAAATCCTAAATTTACGATAAACGGAAATGTTACAAAGAAAAGACTAGAAGAAAGAAAATATGAGGGAAAGGGAAGAGAATAAATTAGTATTTAAAAAAAAAAAAATAAAATAAATAAATAAATAAATAAATTTATTTTTGTTTCTTTTAATTTGGGGGTTTTTTATTTACCTTACAGTAAAAATATTTTCAACACTACCCGCATCTATGCTAGTAAAAAGGATTGTCGTCACAAATTTTTCAATAGCGTTACCACATGTAAAGATTGCGAAATTTCGACTCTAAAAAAAAAAGGGAAAAAGTTTGTTTTTTTAAAAAAAAAAGAATTTTCATTTTTTGTCAGTATTCACAATTAAATAATATTTCTAATAATATATTGATATTTACCCAATAAGCAAGTGACAATAATACGATATTCAATGCAATTGTTCCAAGAAGACTACCCAAATTTTCTTCTATCCACCTGGCTATTTTTATAAAAGAAAAAAAAAATTATTTAGTTATTTGAGATGAAATCCTTTATCCGAAAAAAAAAAAAAAAATTTGATTCTTACGTATGGGTTCATATCCATATTCTTCATCTAAATAATTTGAATACTCTCCAGAACCAATAACAGTAACAAGTTTACTCCTTATTAAAGTATCTAAATCACTAGCTACCAAATTAACAGATCTGTCATTTTTATTCTTAGCTTTTTTAATATTAATAGATAAGATATATTGTTCAGGTGATGTTGAAGTATCAATTTCATGTCTTCCATTTGTAGATATTCGTTCCAATTCAACAGGGATTGCTTTGGCCAATTCTTGTGTTAAATTACCAAAAAATTCTTTAACTTTAATTTTGTCATGTTTAAAGGTTTTGAAAAAAGTGGTTCCTTCTGGACTTAATCGAACTTTTCCGTCAATGCTAGATGCGTTTACTTTATTTTCATAATAATTTGATAAACCTTCTTGTGTAACTTCTTGTTGAACTATTATGAAAAAAAAAAGAATTTTATTTTATGTATATATTTAACATTATTATCATTTTAAATAAGATAAAACACTTACTCGTCATAAAATTCCAAGCATTATCTTGTAAACCAATGATAGGTTCTTTAAGATCTTTACTCTCTACAAAACCATCATCAATTAAAACATAGTACTTTGTATTAGGCTGATTAAAAGTACTACCAATCACTTTGATTTCAATAGTATAGTCATCAATAGATTTTACAAATTCTCCATTATCGTCGCTTACAGAAGTAATTTGACGTATAATACCACCATCTTGTAAAATCGTAACTTTACGATTAGGTGTTAAATTAACTTTAGAATAAAATGTAATTATAAGGGTGCTAATTTCAGATGGATTTATAATATCATTAATGTTCGGAGTTGTGCCGGAGATATGTAAATTTGCATAACCGTGATCTAATAAAATATTTTAAAAATTTTACAGAAACAAGTTAAAAAAAAAAAAAAAAAATTTTTTTTTATACGATATATAACGTTCGTATCACCTTACCACGTGCACCCTCGATCTTGTACAAATCAGTGGTGAGCAACCTCCAAGTTTGTCCAGATTCCCGTTGAGGAATTACAAGAGTATTATTTGGTAAAACTAAAATATCACCACTAAAATTTGTTATAGTAGGGTATGATATATTCCAATCATAACGATTACTATGTTCATCCAAAATATAACCATAAACAAGTTTCATATTATTTGCTGCTGTAAGTGTACTAAATAAGAAATAACCTCCATAATTTAATGACTGAATAGAAAAACTGGTAAGATCAGCGGGGTTTTGAAAAGTCGTAATATTATATACAGTTCCCGTTGAAAGAAAATCAATTTTAACAAAGGTATTTTGATCTATTGCTGGTGCAATGTTTAAAACCATTATACAAGTTTGACCAAATCCTACTTTAGTAAAATCACAATCAAGTAATATAATTTTTGATACTGGATTTGAAGTTTGATAAAGAACAAATGGACCTTGCGGTTCTGGATTTCCATTTTGTAAAAAAAAGCCACGGATCGACATATATGGAGCTAAGGGGAGTGTTGACGGCGTATAATCAGGATAAATAACCGCGTATCCTCCGTCCATTGTTGCAACCATTTCGGTTGGAATAGCGGTATAATTCATGTAAGTTACTGCAAGAGATTGAATTTCCCCATTTTCATTTCTTATAAAGAAAAAAATATATATATATATATATTAAATTATATCATACATTAAAAATTAATTTTCATAAATTAAAATATTACTTACACTTTGAATTGTTGCAAGGTTGAACTTTTAGTACCAGTTATAGGCAAGCCACGAATAAATCCATTATCACGATGAACATTTAATACAATAGACTCTCGGCCGGGTATCCATTCATTAGTAGTTGAATTAACATAAGATTGACTCAATTTAGCTTTACTATAAAAAAGCGGAATAATAATCTTTATTATTTATGCACAAAGATATGTTTAAAAGGTTAATTAACATATATACCTTTTAATTACTCCATCTAAATCAATAATCATTCCCCAATCTTCGTAAGTATAAGGATTATTTTCATCCGCAGCAATTGTATAAGTTATTAATAAAAGATTGGTTCTTATAGGATAAAATCTAAGAGGATTAGATGATGTAAGAAGACAAAAATTGAAAGATTGTATATTCAATGTTTCTGCTGAAAGATCAAATCCTTTAACAGTTCCATTTGGATAGATTGTACGAATTGTTAAGCGTTCTTCCAGACAAACTTTGGGAGGAGCTGTATAGTTTAAACGAACTATTCGAGCGACTATCGTGTTATCATCATAATAATTTATATTTAACACGCGGGGTGTTTTAGCGAGATTAGATTGTGGTTGTTCTTCAAATGAAATGGATGATTTTACTGGTAATATCGTCAGTAAAATAATCGATAAAAGAAAAATAAAAAATAACTTCATTTTGAAAAAGTTGAAATTAACTTTTTAGAGATGAATTTTTTTTAAAAAAAAATTAAAGGAAAAGAAAAGAAAAGAATCCCATCTTAAAAAAATGGATTATCACTGAAATTTTTTTTAGTATATATTACTAAATTTATTTAAATTATTGAACAAAGACTTTTTTGTTGTTACAAAAACAAAAAAAAAAAGTTAGTCGTAGTAATAATATCTTTATTTTTTTTTATTCAATATAGTTAATATTACTAGGGTTGTTTTTTTCAATCCGTACTCCGAAATTTTTTGTGAAGAATTTTAGTTAACTTTTTTTGGATTTTTCAATCGTTTTCTTAATTTTATCATTCATTCAAACTTATAATAAATAAATAATGTCACAAAACTTATTTTTTTTTTTTTCTTTCACTTCCATAATGACTAATAAGGAACTGAAAGACTCAAAAAATGCGGCTTTGGAAAAATCTTTTTTGATCGTTTCTTTTTTATGTATGGCGAATTTTATTCTATTATGGAATCTATCGAACCTTATTGATGTACTAGGTACAGCAACATATTATATTTTAATTATCATGCACGGTCAAGATCATTTCTAATTTGGCTATTCAGTTTAATGTTTTTGGTACCATTGTAAACATAATTTCTATTGTATTTTGTTTACATTGTGAACAAGATTTTTCGATGTTTTTTATACATTCTTCTTATTATTATTTATGCAACTAAACCCAAAAAAATGATTACGAAAATAGTGATATTTGATAAGATGTTATTTGATGTAGTACGATAAACCGATATTTTTATCTGGTGTATCGTACGGATAAAAATGTTTAAACTCACGGCTCAAGCAAATCCGACAAAGAATCAATGAAATTGATTGTGTTACTTATTTATGGATGCACATACAAATAAAATTATTAATTAAAGTAGCAAAATGGGGTTCATTTAGATAAAGTCATTTTTATCATTGTGATCGACATTCCTTAGTTAATTATACCATGACTATTTCGGTTACTTATTTTTTCATTCATTCCATTTTTTTTTTCCTTATCTGTTATATATAAAATGGGATCTAACTCTCTTTAGAATTTTAATAAAAAAAAAACTCCTTTTTTTTCCCTCCGAAAATATTCCGTCTCAAAATATATTTTCTACAGTATACAAAATGTATGTATAAAAAAAAAAATTTGTATTATCATTCGGTGATGTTTATTTCTTTAATTGCTTATTTTTTATGCAAATTAATATGCTTGAATAAAATCATTTCTAATTTCTCCATTGTATTGTAAACACAAAATATTCATCACATTCATCAATGATTCTTTTGGTAATCCCCCCTGCAAAGTATTGTTCTTGTCCTGTATGACGGGACTGACTTTATCTGCATAATATATTTTTACAATAAGTGGACAAGATGATGCCACCAGGAGAGACAAGTCCGATGCTTTTGCATATTAGAAAGGAAAACCTAATATTAAATTCAATTTCTTTTTTTTTTCTTTTAAAGGTGACTGTTTGACTAATTTGATTTAGCGTAAAATTTATATATAGTATTTTACTAATAAATTTATTTATTACAAAAGACAAATTTGTTAAATTTTACGGTCCATATAATCCGATTAAAGAACTTTAATGAAATTGTAACTTAGAAAGTTCCAAAAATTCATATGCAATGTAGTAAGTAAACTTATGCATGCAACATTTTTATATTTTTAAATTTTTTATTTTTTTTACAAGTATTTTTAGATCAAAACAAAAAGAAACAATTAATCTCAAAATACTTACTATTCGATTAATATAAATTTTTTTCTTGTGAGAAATATAAAAAGGGTTAATTTTCCACCCTTCCTCCATTCCATATCGAATTAAACATTCGGTTAATTTTAACGAAACAAATAAATAATAATATTTATCACCTTTTTTTAAAAAAAATAAAGAAAAACTAAATTTAATATGAAATACTTTACGGTTTTGAGCTTTTTTATCCTTTTATCTCTCATTAATATTTCATCGGCTTTTCCAAATGGATTATCTAAACGAAATCAATGTAGTTGCAAATTCGCAATCACTGATTTCAGTTCTGGTAATTCTAGGGGTATCGTAACCTTTTCACAAGACGAAAATGGTCACACCGAAGTTGCAGGAATCTTTAGCCAAGGTCTCCATGATGAAAACGCATCTTACGGATTTAGAATTGTTGATGAGTGCAAGAATGTACTCTTCGATCTCACGGACGAATTGAATATACAACCAGATGGTAATGGCGGTAGCAAATCTTTTAGACATAAGTTTACAGATATGAGTGTTGACTGTGACGATAATGGTATTCTTACCAAAAAAATTCACAATAATAAACGTAATAATAATTGTCATAGTAACAAACTTAGGAAACGACTTCCTAATGGTGGAGAATTTACTATAAATGGTGAAGGTGATAATTACACTGGAATAGAAGAATAATATTAAAAATATAATTTCAATTTTTATTAATAGTTTTTATTATTTTTTACATATTTTTTTTTTTTGTTCACTTTATGTTAAATGACTAGTTAGAATAATTCTGCACAAATTTTAATTTAGTTTTCTTTTAGGTATTAAGATTGTGAAATTTGTCTCAAAAATAATAAAGTAGAGAAAAATTTTCTCGATATTTCCATAATTCGTAAATATTATTGTGTTAATTACTATGAAAAATATTATCGCATGGCCCTATAGGAATCATTGATTTTATTTGTCCGATATTTTCATTATCGTACAAATATTAATAGTTAATTTGCGTACAAATATATCATATTAATAGTTTATTTACGTACAATATTGATATCAGTAGTTTATTTGTGACGTTAACCGATATAAATACAATAAAATAACTTAAAATAACTTGCTTATTTCCTTTTACATCTTTTGTTTTATTTATTTTTCGTAACACTTTTAAAACAAGGCACTGCATAATGATGACTATTTACACAAAATTTTTTTAATTATTGTTATTAAGCGGCGAAATCCATTTACCTATATATGATACATAACACTTTCTTTCCTTTTTTAATATCAGAAATTATTGAATGAATTTCTTGCTTTGGGTATGTCAATTACAGTACTTTACAATCTTTAGATTTTTAAAGTTTGTCGAGTAAGTGATAATAATATTATTATCTTTACGTTTTCTTTGATTTCTTTTTATATTTTTTTTGAAGAATAAAGTTTTTATATATTTTCATGTCAAGAAAAATTTAAAAATATATTTTATTATATGGTAATTCATATACATATGTTTATTAAGAAAATTATTCGAAGTAAAAAAAAATTGAAAATTTTCGTTAAAAAAATAATATTGAAATTTTTTCGTTAAAAAAATGAAATTTTTCGTTAAAACAATAAATTGAAATTTTTCGCTAAAAAATAAAATTGAAATTTTTTCGTTAAAAAAATAAATTGAAATTTTTTCACTTAAAAAATAAATTGAGATTTCTTCACTTAAAAAATAAATTGAGATTTCTTCATCAAAAAATAAAATTGAGATTTTTTTCGTTAAAAAATAAAATTGGAATTTTTTCAACTTAAAAAAAATTGGAATTTTTTAAAATTGAAAATTTTTCACTTAAAAAAAAAAAATAATTTTTTCATTAAAAAAAATAAATTGAGATTTCTTCATTAAAAAAAAAAAAATTGTAATTTTTCATTCAACAAATACTTGTAAAATTTCAAGTATTAAAATTTAGTAGTACTGTACAATATTAAACTGAGTTTAACTCGATCAAATATTGAATAAATAAATGATCCGATTATACAGTAGTACTTCAATGAAGATTGACAAAATATATTAACCACCAGCGGGGATAAGCGTTAGTAACACAAAAATTTGGTTGTTTGTGTTTACCATTACAATAGCGAAATTAGAAATGATTTTTGGTTCGTACAAATTAATTTGCGTGCAAAAAAATATATTCCCATGAGATAGTTGTATAATGTATTTCTTACTATAGACATTTTTATTTATATATTATATAAATAAATTTATTTTATTAAGAAAATTTCAAATTTCCGTTAATATTAACAAAAATAACGTGTTAATAATAACCATGTTTAACAAGGCTATTTAAATTTTTAAATGAATAATCTATTTAGTATACGTATTCTTTAAAGAGATAACATTAATCAATTTTATTCTTTATCGAATTTAAAAAGTAACACAATCTATTTTATTTATTCTTTATCGGATTTTTTATTTAACACTTTTGTTTACTGTAATATATAACTTCGATATGCCGATATTCGATATACTGATGAACAAGAAATAAACATCGGGTATATCCGTTATATGTGAATCATGTTTTTTTTAATAAAACTTATTTGTTTTTTTTTAATAAATTAGACTGCATAAATTAAAAATACAATTATTCGACGATAATGATAACAGATGATGTGTTGACTGCGTCGTGTTTACAATGAAACTAAAATTTCAATGAAACCAAATATATCCAACAGAATAGCAAAATTAGAAATGATTTGATCGTACAATTACGATATATGCATGGGTCAATCAATTCATGACGCAGTATTAATAATACTTTTTATTTTTATAAACCTAAAAAAAAGTTTTTCCCAACAAACTTGTCTTAGCGAGAATTTTCGGGGATAACTCCCCAAATAAAGTATTACATTTCCTATTATGTAAGTGAAAGAATAACAAAAAGATCAATAAAGGTTAGGTCCGGTATTAATATACATGATATATTAAGAAAATGTAATGAGAAAAAATTTTTTTTTTTTATATTTTAAATTTCATTTATCAATCAATAAAAAAAAAAAATAAACAAGCTTGCTTAATTAGTGGCGTTAATTTATTTAAAATCTGAGACGATAACAAAATTGTTATCCGGATATCTATAAAAATTACTCGGTTATATTCAAATAGACAGTTATTTAGGCATGTAATTAATAACTGATTCAATTACACGTGATTTACTCGTACATAAACATGTTAAAATATTCAATTTAATAATGAATACAAGTAGGCTTATGGTGCGGGTGTTTGTGTAAACATCTAATAAAGAAAAATTAGTAAAATAATTGCATTTTGATTTGATTTTTTTTTTTTTCTAAAATAATAATTATAAATACTTACATAATACAAAATTGATATGAACATATACAAGTCATATGATCGCATCTGTCAATTTTTTCAATGTACATATTACAACCAGGGCATTTCTTTGTCGATGAAAGATAAGCTTCGGAAGCAAAGTCTTGATTATTTTTCTTCTCTTGATATTCTTCGCAAGTTAGATCTTCGTGCCAGATAACTTTACAATTATAGCATGATATCGCGTCACAAGCTTCACAAATAAAAATTGGATCTAAATAAAAAAAGTAATTGACATCTTTTTAATGAATTAAATGTATACTTCGAAATAAAAATCATTTCTCAAGTTAATATACCATCTCCTTTATGGACTTGTCCACTTCCACAAGAAGCTTGACACCATCTAAATTCTGGAATCTTTTGAATCGCAAGTTTGAAAGAAAGATAATCATATCTAAAAAAAAATATAATTATTATTCGTCAATTTTTTGATATAAAAAAAAGTGTTAACTATTAAACCTTTTAAAAATTTCTTTTGTTGCGATATTCTTGACATCATCTCTTTCCATTGATTTACCACATCCTGTTGTAGGACAAGTAATTTGAATTGTATGTTTTTCAATACACATTTTTTCAATGCATTTATTTACACATTCCACACAAACAACTGCTTTATGTTTACATTTTGAAGTTATTTTACGAAAATCTCTATCTTCTTTTTCATAACAAATAGCACATTCATACAAATCCATAATTGTAAAATTTTAAGAGAAAAAACGTCTCCTAATTTTTTAAATTGTCTTGCGCGTATTTTAATGGCGTAATTTTATTAGAAATTTTTGTAATCACAGAATGAAATTTTGGACGCCCACGCTTTAATTATTTATAGTTAACTTCTTTTTTGCATATAATATTGAAACATAATATAATAAACATCCGTGGTAAAATTCTGCAGTTTCATATTAATATATGCCACAATTTCAATATTTTTACGAACAAATTTAGGTAAGTGGTTTTTATATAAATTATGAAGAATGGGAATTTACTTATTGTGATTATAAATACAAATCATATGTTATTTACATCACATTAACACATGATCTACATAATTTTTTAACAAAAAGTCGGATAAAATTTTTGATTACTCTCTGTATTTCTTAAGAAAAAAAAAAATGCGTGTAAAAATTAAAGCTTTTGGGCTCAAAATTAAGATCGATGTCGATTCTTGCGATAAAATAAAACAAGTCAAACATAAAATCAAAGAGGCTCACGGACTTGATGTCGATGAACAAGAATTATATCTTGGAGGTCTAAGACTTGAAAACGAAAAAACCGTAAGCGATTATAAAATTGAAGAAAATGTAGAAATTAAACTTCTTCGAATTGTCACTAGCGGCTTTCAAATATTTATTATGAATATTAGAGGGAGGAAAATTGCTCTTCAAGTACGATCTTCATATACTATTGAAAAAGTTAAAGAACTAATTTTTGAAAGGGAAGGCATAGAAGTAGATCATCAAAGGTTAACTTTTGGTGGAAGTGATCTCCAAAACCATTTATTCGTGTCAAGTTATGGAATTGTTAAAGAAAATACTTTACATCTTGTTAGTAGATTACACGGCGGTTTTCATTTAAGTGTTTGAATATTCTTATATATTATTAGCTCGCATCATATTTTTTTTTACCTATTATTTTTTTTTTTATACTACTATGCATAAGCTTATTGTACAGATTTTATAGATCTATTGCGATAATATATATGATGGTTGTGCTATTTTCAAATTTCTAAAATGTAATAAATTTATATCAAGTATTAATATTCACTAAGTAAAACAAAAATTATTACAATATTGTAGAAATGGAAATCGTGTTAAATCCGTAGCAAATAATATTATATCTATATTAATTAGCTGTAAATCAAAATTGGTTTCTTTAGAAAATTGATAAGTGAAAATTAATTTATGGTTTGATTTCATAAGCTTCAACATGACGCGACGTCGCGACGTGAAATCGACATGTGATCTTTTGATAAAAATTATATTTAGTTGAAATCGAAAACTTGTAATTATGTTCATCGTCAGTCTTTATTTATGGTTATTTAAAAAGCCGTTTATTTAAACAATCGTTTATCATTTATTCTCTTATTATTATTATCGAGAGAAATTAATAGCGCGTTCTAAGCGACTTATAGATTTCATTATGCGTCCTAAACAAAGTGAACGCCTTGAAAATGTTTAGAAAATGCACACACAAAATTAATTAATTAATTTCTTTTTAGCTATTGACTATTCCTAAAATATTTAACCTAAATTTGAAACCTAACGGTAATTCTTCATAACCACTCCTATGTCTAAATCGTTGATCATATTTATCCGTTTTTGCGCGATGTTTCCTTATCTAATGGATGAAAAAAAAAAAAAAATAAAAGGTTTCAAAACTTTGCGGGCCGAATTTGGTAATTTTATGATATAATAGTAATAAAAACGTGTGTTTATCATATAAAATTTAGTAATATCTCGAATTCCATTTGGCAAATAATTGTCTCAATTCTTCAAGGCATGATATCGGTCAATTTTCATATTATTCCAGAAGAATATATTTCTACATACATCCATGATCCATTAGAGTGCGCGATCAACTATGTAAATCAAAGTACTGTATATCAAGTTACCTGATATTTTACATAGTTAATATTTTTAGAGTTTTAAATTTGATAATGAAATTTTCATCATAATAAATTACTAATAAAAAAATGTCCCATTTTTTTTTTAATATTTTCACACTTATTAGTTTCTCCAAATCATATTTACAAAGTTATGAAGCCTTTTTACATTTACTAGTAAGTTATTTTGCACTTTGAACTTTAAGTAGTTTTTCTACCTTGAGATCTGATTTTTTTTTAAAGAATTTTATTTTTAATGTAAGAAATGGTCTCGTTACTTTGTTAATAAAGTCGTATCTTTAATCTTTATATGCTTTTTTTCTCAAAATGCAGAATCATTAAAGCTGTACATCTAATTTAACATGAAATATAAATATATATAATGGATAGTCACAAATCACATCGCATTTGCACTATCATTATTACATTATAGAAATTAATTGATATTATCGTCATTATATTTAATTTGTATATATTTGCATTATTGTAATATTAAAATTTTAACTATATTATCATTACTATAAAAAAAATTCTCAATACTGTAACTTGACATACTTTTTACATAGTTGACCGCGCAACCCAATGATCCATCCCTTCATAAAGTATATTGATATGATGATACTATTATTTTAATTTCCACTAATTAGATGTTGGGCGGAGCCAAACAAAGCCACAATTTCAGTATTTTCACGAGCAGCCTAATGAATTTTTTAGGTAAGTGGTTTTTTAAGAATGGAATTTATCTTATTGTGATTATAAATACAAAATCATATGTTATTTACACCACAAAAAACTGATCTGCATAATTTTTTAGCAAAAGCCGATAATTTGATAATTTTGGTTATCCCTCTATTTTTTTTTAAAAAAAATGCGTGTCAAAATTAGAGCTTTTGGGTTCAAATTTAAGATCGATATCAATTCTTATGATAAAATAAAACAAGTCAAGCATAAAATCAAAGAGGTTCACGGACTTGGTGTCGATAAACAAGAATTGTATCTTGGAGGTCAAAGACTTGAAAACGAAAAAACCGTAAGCGACTATAAAATTGAAGAAAATGAAGAAATTAAACTCCTTCAAATTATCGCTGGCAGCTTTCAAATATTTATTATAGGTATTAAAGGGAAAGGGATTGCCCTTAAAGTACGATCTTCATATACAATTGAAAAAGTTAAAGAATTAATTTTTGAAAAGGAAGGCATAGAAGTAGATATGCAAAGGTTAATTTTTGGTGGTAGGGATCTCTTAAACGATAAACTCGTGTCAAGTTATGGAATTGTAAAAGGGAGCACTTTACAACTTGTTTGTAGATTACTCAGTTGTATCAGATGTCCTTGAATATTTCTGCAAATTCATATATGTATTACAGTATTATTTTGCAGCATATTTTTTACATAATAATTTTTATACTTATATTAACTATACATAAAATTTATTGCAAATGAATTTATTGTGATCATACATTATGATGGGTTGTGTTATTTTCAAATTCCTACCCTGTAAAAAAAGTCGATCCGTCTTATATATTCCATCTTTTTCCCGTAAATGGCTCATATTTACGGAGTTTTTACAGAAATAACGGATAAAATTTTTTATAGGGCTAAAAATGTATTCTTAAAAAATAAAGTATTAAGATTGTTTATACTATTATTACAGAAATGAAAATCATGTAGCAAATAATATTATGATTTCTTTTGCTTTTTAAAAATAATCGTTTAATACATTATTATTGCATGGTATTTTCTTAACTATGCGCATGCATCTTTTTCAAATGATCCCGATCGTATTATTATAAAGGAATACTAATGAACCACATACAATGCAATAAATGTAGAAAATTTTTCTTCCGCATAGAGATTTTCCATCATAATATGTTTTTCCAAGCATCTGGATATATTCATTTTCAGAAATACGCTTCGGATTATTTAAGAATCTTATTAATGGGGCACAAATACTATGAGAGCACCACATTTCTGGTGTTTCAATATCATGTTTAGTTGTAATGCAACTCAATTATCGACTGGTTTAATATAATTATATTAAACCAGTTGAAGAGGTATGAGTATGGCTTTTTCCACAGATTAAATTGAATTGGATGATCTGATTGGTGATGGCTAAAAAATCGAGGAATAATCAGCGTAAGACAATGGGTAAGTTTACTACTAATCCCACGCAGTATATACTATTATGTAGTGATAGGGCAACAGGTTTTATTACTGTCAAGAATATAAGGTCAAGATAGGGTAGTGGGCGTGTTCGATTATCGCTTTGTGAATATTTGAGAATCTGAACTGATCAATGCTAGCCCGGAGCACGATCACCAGCTTCAATGGGGCATGTACCATTAGGGTGCGCGGTCGACTAATTAAATCAAAATTATATATGGACCCATATAAAAATTTACTATTAAAGATTTTTCTGATTAAACTATTGATTAATTGCATGTTATAATAAATTTCTTACTAAATCGATATGTTTTCAAACTTCCATAACATTAAATTCTTCTAATTATTTACATCCAAAATTCTACAAAAGTATTCTAAATTGTCGACTCTTTTATGTGACAATATCTTTTTTCCAAAAAAGATCGTTTGTGTTTCAAATAAATAAAATAACACTTGCGAACGTATCTACATAAGCAAAAATATTTTTCTTTGGCATTTTTCAAAAAGCAAGACGGTTACATTATTCTTCAAGTTAGTGGATATTTATTTAAATTTTTATATTTTCTGAATGTTAGTTAAATTCAAAGTTATCAAAGTTTTAAGATTTCAGATTTTTTAGCAGGTAATATCATTAATTCATGAAAGTTTGTATTATTGCTTGAAAAAATCTTTAATAGTAAATTTTTGCATGGGTCCATATATAGTTTTGATTCAATTAGTTGACCGCGCACCCCAATGTACCATGTGCGACAAAATAAATGACTTTTCAAGTCACATGGCAGCGTTTAATGGACTTCTGCCATACGTAAATAATCCTATTCAGTAGACTCGATTTTGGCCGCTTTTTGATCCAAATGAGTGTGAAACCATTTTTTGGCGATACAATATGTACAGTACATAATTTTATATAGTACAGGGCAGTGTTTACGAGACATTGTAGGACCAAATGATAAATTTGTTTAGAAAACAAGGACAGGGCTTTCCCTGATTGCTTATATTTTTTATTTGCTTAGATTATCATATAGAGCTCAATTCATTACATAATTATTAACCATATGGTTGGTCCCCGATAGGAAAAAATTAACTATCCTAAAATGAAAAAAAGATCAGTTTCTGCACAAGGTCGTGATCAGAACGGCTAAATTAGAAATCAGGTAAGATCATTGCGGAACTATAGCTTCGGATCAAGTTTATCCCGCTTGCTATTTGGATAGGTCATTAAAGACTTTTAGAAATTGAAAGAAAGAAAGTAGTCATGGTGTTGCGAAAAATAGCATTACCTTCCTTCGGTCTATGGGTGTTGCTTCCAATTAAAGTTGGCATTTACTTCATTCCTGCGACAAAGACAACATTTACAGGACACTATGATTATGGTAATAAATGCGAGCACAAAAAGTGCGATTAAGAGATCAGTACTTGGGTTTTCGAGTGTAGTTAAAAAATTTTCCATCGGGGACAAGGAGAAAAACTCATTTTTAAGCTCTTTTTATTAGCTTTTCAAGAAGTCGATTAAATCCTTATATGGTTTATCTTTTGAAAGTAATGTAGCTACAAAACAAATGATCCCACTGCAGACTCTGTGCGACAATCCGCGAGTTTTTCGCATGTACCCTATCTCCGTATTTTTTGCGCAAATAAATTCTTTTTACTCTTGTCCTCACATATTGAAGCTAGTGTATATCCGTATTTTTATTTCAATTTTTAAACTCCCCCTTTCCCACGACAAACCTGTTAGGTATCAGATCAACTGTTAATCACTACAGTTAATGACCGGCATACGGTATAGGAGAATTTATATCCCTTTTGGCACGCCGATTTTCACGCAAGACGCAAAAGTTGTAGCAGATCTCGGAATTACAAAGGTTTCACGCACTTACAAATGCCGTAGGTTTACTGATACTTTTAAGTTTCGACAAGCCCTTCTCTTTATAACATATTCAGGTTGTTGTCTCCACCGGAAAGCCTTTTTTTGTATTTCTTCGGTCGTACTATAAATATATGCGAAAATCACCGAAACTATTTTAGACTTCATTTTTTTTAACGAAAAATTTCTTTTTTCAATAAAAAAAAAACAATGAAAAATTAATAAGTTCAAATTTTTTAATACGAGATAAAGCTAATTAATTGTCAAAAATAAATAATAATATGAAAATTTTAATTAAGTTAGAGCCTGAGAGGACTAAATTGCTTATTTTTGTATAATATTTGAAAACAATCATAATAAAAACCCTCGCTTAGAACCATTAGTAAAAATATTTTTGGGACCTTACTTATATAAGAATTTTCCGGGGTCCTCTAGCTATCCTATGATAAACAAGTTAAATCAGGTATACTAACTCTTGGCGAGCGGCGCGATGCCAGCAAACATTATTCACTCAATCTGATTACATTTCTTTGGTAGTTACAATTCTGCAACATCTCCTGCACTTACCTGTGACCCTATCATTTTCATAGGTGTTCATGATTGGAGTCATGTGACTTCAGAAATCTTTCTTTCTGGCATAAAATTGATCGTAACCTCTCTGCGACCTTTCCTGTGACAGAAATTTCAGCGAACATTCTTCACCCAAATTTCGGTAAACTTTGGTGCGTCTCTTCTAGTGTTCCGAAAGGGTCGGGTCAAACCCGGGTCATTTGACCCGACTCGTGTTTAAAATCCGAATCGGGTTTATCGTTATTTGACACGAGTCCAATCTTCAATCCGACTCGTCGGGTCAGGGTCATACCTTTGCTTGACCCGGGTTAACCCGGGTTGACTCGGGTTTTAATAGGATATTAGACGATATACGTCTATGTTACGCAATTTTTAATTTCTGAGTATAAAACGAGTGAAGCTGAGAAAACATTAGTAAAAGAAAACCATCATAGAAATGCATTTAAAAAAATCCTTGAGATGTTCTACTGTGCAAGAAGGTATATTATTTGATTTACTAGTTTATTAATAAACACATATAGCTAAATGAAGTGGAGTATTCACACCTAACAGCAATGGCAAGAGATTATCTTGTAATTACAGGTAAAAAATAATTTAGACATTTTTAATATTACTTAATATTAGCTAATAAAATGATTTTGATTTAGCTACAAGTGTACCAGTAGAACAGATTTTTCCGGCGGAACTGTTTGATAACAGCAAAAAGAGACAAATACAATTCGCGCCTGTATGTGTTTGAAGTCATGGTGGGAGTAGGAGGATTTATTTTATAGTAGAAGATTAATATAATTTATCAAAATCGGTTTTTGTAAAAGTTATGTGACGTACATCTTATTGATTTGTTAAAATTTTATTTGACCCGGGTTATCCGGGGGTTAAACTACATCGGGTCGGGTCAAAGGTCGGGTTATACAAATATTAACCCGGGTATTTGTACGGGTTGGTTTTTATAGTCGGGTCGAGTTCAAATATATCCTCAAACCCGACCCGATTCGACCCTTTCGGAACACTAGTCTCTTCCTATACCACTTTAACCTAACCAAACCACCATATCACATGATCAATCTCTTCAGCCTAACCACACCACTTTGGCCTAACCACCTTAGATTAACTGGTTTAATATAATTATATTAAACCAGTGCATGTAATACTTCAGGATTAAACCTTTGTCATCACTTCTGATCTCCAATCAGTTTTAACCATCAATTTCCCTCCCAGTAAAAAGTTCTTGTACCAAATATAGGCCAATTATGAAATGCATTTGGTATAAAATTTGGCCAATTTATTTTAAATTTATCCCAATTATGGCCAATTTTTCGTACCAAACGAGCTCATGTATAAATTCAATACAAACCTAATATAAATTCAGTACAGGACTTTTACTGGGCCCCCTTTACTAAAATTGAGTGGTACCGAAATTTCTAATTTTACCAAAATTTTCCGAAATTTTAGTTAAATATGTTTAATTGTAATGTGTGTTTAGATATCCCCTCAAATTTTTTGACCAGAAGGATGTTAAAACTAATTATTAATACATATAATAAAAATCTCTAAAAAAAAAAACAAAAATTGTGTAAATATCACATAAATACTTTTAAATAAATTTTGGTCTAGAATATCTAAACCTAATTTCAATTAAAAATTAAATGTAAATACAATCAAATCATTCATTCAGCCTATGGATAGTACTTAAAATGAGAGTTTTGAGTGAACTTAATACTTTTACCATTTTTCGATTTATCTGATTATGTTTAGCTCGTGCAATAATTGCTTGTATATAACATATCGATCGCTATAGAAGATCATGGAAATTCTGTATGCGTGAGGCAATTTATTTGTTACTATAACATGCATGTGAATCATATGACAAACCTGAACAATATTAAATAGTTTAAGCGGTATTATCCTAAATGAATGATAAAAAGAGGTATCTCATTGCTAAAAAGATGGTTTATTTGTGATTACTTCTCAAAGAAACCAAGTGGTTTTGTGGGATTTATTTTTAATCGCAACAAAATTTTCATTCGACTACCGAATTTATAAAAAAAAAAATTGTGCCTTTTATTCGAACGAAAAATTAATTCACGGGGCTTTCAATTTTAATAATAAAACGCGATAAATCTGCGTTTATTCTTAAAAATTTATTTTTGTTCGGAAAATTAACTCTCATTCCAGACATTTATTATCAAACTATCAAAAGTCTATAAAATAGCAATTACGGTGTCTGTTTTAAAATATTTGTCGGACAGATCTTTTTTTTTGTAGAGTTTACAATTCTTTCGAAATATCGCGTTCACCTACTGTACATTTGGCTAGTGGTTTTAACCAATGTATACTGCATGTGCCACAAAATTTCACAAAATTTATCAAATTCAAATTTATTTTTTTTTCGTCTACATATTTTATTCAGATGTGCCACAAAATTGCAAAATTTACTCTTCGCTACAAAACAATTTTATTTTTATCACACATAAAATTCATCTTTTGACGCATCGGCCCTGCCCCCCCCCCCTTCAGACGTTCTACATAAAGAAACGAACCCTATCATTATTATCATAGTAAATCATTATAATTCATTATGCAAACAGTATGCGTTTGACGGTTTGAGCGTACTATTCAATATCTTTGTTTTCGTTTATTGACCAGAAAAATACTTCATTCAAAAAATCATTTCACCTCTGTACTAAAATACAGTATATATACATATTGATAATTCGATTTCTTTCTTGTCGTATGCGGTACACTCAAAAGTCGATAAATTAAAAACAAACCTATTAACCAATGTCTACAACGTGTTCTTATGAACCATTTGATGGTTTTGCACTGGTTTCTTCGGAAGAAAGTCAAATGTCTCCATGGGTAATAGTTATTGGCACAGCCTTAGTTCTTAATATGATTATTCTGTATCCTACGCATAAATGGTCTTGCTAGCGAGTTAATTTCTCTATGGCACGTAATCGTGGCAGTACAGGGTCCGATGACGATAACGCATAATATGCTTTTCAGTTTACCTTTAGGAATGAAAAGATTTAAACAAAGTTGGAAAACGCTTTCTGCGGTAATACGTGGAAAAAATCCCGAGTATACAGAATTAATAATAAAAATACCAGGTTTAATTCGTGTGTGGATATGGTGGTGCCCATTTGATGCTATTAGCGATTCCATATATTTAACCAATTTTAATGAATACAGTTGACCCTCTCTACAGGCACACCCCTCGGGACCAAAAATAAAAAGTGTGATTATAGTGAATAGTGCCTATATAGAGGGATATTTATATAGTATTACTAAGTATTGGTTCCAAAGGGGTGTGACTATAAAAACCTTGTGATTATAGAGGGGTTTTTTTATATAGCATTAATATATGTTGGTTCTTATGAAAGGTGTGCTTATAATGAAGGATTTATATGATGTGATTGTACAGGGGGTGCCTATAAAGGGGGTCGACTGTATGTTCAAACTTCATATGATTCTGTTGTGTTGGAATTATCATTACTACTGCTGACTGGAGCTCGACTACTTATTCCAATTGTTCTATTCGAACCCGCTGTTGGATGGTTTCTTATCATCGTGTATAATACAGCGATCTATGTAGTAATGCTCGTGGTGGTGGAGCAACAATACGGATAGTTCTCTCTGGATTGCAGTCTGCATATTCAACACAAGGCCTTTGTGTTCAATTCGTTGCAGCTTTGATGGCATGATGGGATTATCACTTTTACCAAATCAGGTTCTCAGCCACTGAAGTTGATTAACTTATGGTGGTATCGAACTGTATTAGACGATGGTTGATTACTGTTCATAGGAAGTAAATTGGTAAAAATTATATTAATAAATAAATATATAAACTGTCGAATATAAACAACATCCATTAAAAGACAGAATAAAAAATATTGAATTTTGAATCAGGGTTCATTTATTATCTGAAATAAATTAAATCATTCTATTTCAGTTACATGAAGTAACTTTCATTACATATTATCTGATTGTATGTACGGAAATTTTTTTACTAAGAAACAAGACTTGTCCAAAGATTCAACGGCAGCATTCATTGATTTCCCCAAAAAAATATATAAATCGATTATCGTACAAATTGTATAGACGTCATAATTTAGTCGGAAATATATATATAAAGAGGAAAATATTAATATAAATAAGAAAAAAAAGAACTCACTAATTTTTTCACTACTTTTTAATAGTAGTGATGTCATAGACTCACTACTATGCTTGTAAGTAACGACAATTTAGTCTTTTGGTTAAAAGACTCTACTGAGTTGTCTATATTTGATCTCACATAGATGATACGATGTTGTACATTGTCTAGAGTGTTATACAATTAATAAAAAATAAAGTTTTCGGCTGGATGATTAAGTGCACACAAATAACATGCGTGTAGCGTAGGCAACGCGATCTCGTGGGCAGTGACAAGTTAAACATCACGTGAGTGATCACGTGATACATAGACGGAAAAATTTAAAATTTTGATGAAGTGGTACTTCAGGCTTGTGTCGCATGCAACAAATTTTTCATTGAATTTAGGATATAATGTTATTCATCGATTTCGCTATCTTTCTGTAATATATAATGTAAATAGTCACTTAGCCGATAGACGAGTGAGTATTGAATCGATTTAATCAAAATTAATAATGTTGTTTTGAAATACATTACGAAATAAAAGTGAATGAACTTTTGAATGAAAAATTTTAAAGTTCAGTTCTTTGGAGAATTCAATTAAAAAAAAGTAGATAATCTCAAAATTTTTTTCATCAAAATTGCTGTAAAAATATTCTCTATAATTGATTTCACTCAAAAACGTATATTTAATTTTACTTATTTTGATGTAGCAGATATTTCACCTATAGGAATCTACAATATATTTTATTCTAGTATTAAATTAATTAATAAATTCTAATTTTAATTATTACGGTTAAAATAAAGCTATGCTTTCTATTTTCACCTAACATGACTTTCCATTCATTACCATCTAACTCATCTAATTCAGTTTTGATGATTAGGTTGCTCTTCGACTTCTTTGATTTCTTCAATTTTTTCAATTGGAGATTGTTCTTTAGAAATTTTGGAAATGCTAAAAGACATTTAATTATAAATAGTAAGTTAACGTTCTAAATAAAATCAATTAGAAAAAAAAAAATTTTTTAAAAATTATAATTTCACATCTTACATTATATATATTTCTTCTAATTTTTCCATGAAAACTTTATCATGATTAGGATTATGTCGAATATTGAGTTTGTCTAATAATTCTTGCTTCATTTCTGGAAAATAATCAGTTTTCCATTCACCACCATTAATCATTTCTTTAATTTTTTCTCGAGTCTTATCAACATTTGCAAAATAATATCTAATGATAAATTTATATATTAGCAAAAAAATTATTTTTTTTCAAGCGGGCATGATTTTTTAAATAATAAATAAATTAGAAAACCTTACATTAATTCAGGAAACCATTCTTGCCAACGTCTCTGATGTGGTAATAAATAAAATAATTCAATTTCGGCCAGAATCTGTAATAATATTAAATACTTTTAACCCAAAAATTAACTCTTTTTTTTAAAAAAAAGTAAAGAAAGATGATATCATACCTCCACTTTTTGCATCAAATATGAGACTCTATTGTTATCTTTTTCAATTGCAATATTAAGTAACCCAATAAGCAAATTCATAAGGTATACAACAATTAATAATGAGAATAATACTATTAATATTGCAAGTGGTGGATTGTTCTTGTATGACCAATTATTCAATGCGTTTGAATCACCTTTTTTTAAAAATGTTCATTAAAATAATTTTTTAAAAATTTTTTAAAAAAAATGAGTGTACTAATATATACTAATAAATATACGTTACCTGTTAAGAATAAATACATTGCAAAAAGAGAGGTTCTATAATCTATAAACATGTTTGTATTTTCAGAAGGTGGCAGAACCATAAATGGTTTAGAATCAATAGTTCCATTATCAAATACTTGATTATAAGAAGGGACCATATTCCAAGGATTATTGGGATCATTATTCTTTGTAAGTCCCTCAAAAGAATATTCGGATCTTGGTATTAATAAAATAAAAAATGCATGCGCAAAACTCATTACAATAATTAACAAGACTACTAAGAAAGAAATAATTTGTCTCCCAACACTAACTATAATTGCAAAATATACACCAAAAGATTCAAATGCTCTAAAAAATAACAAAAGTTTTATATCTAAAAATAGGCAAGAAAATGAAAGTAATTGAATTATTTGAACATTTAATTCATTTGATAAAATCCAATAAATAGAGGTACAAATTGGAAGCAGATACGCAATTATATCTATAAATGATTGAGAAAAAAAAATGGTTGTATTTGTATTAATATTCAAACTAAATACTTTTTTAAAATAATTTAAAGTGATACATACCAAAAAAATTCCAAAAATCACGGATCCACTTTGAAGGATTAAAAATAAGTTGACGAATTTCAAAACTCAGATGAATTAATCCAAGTATAATTGAAATAATTAAAAGTGGATTTCGAATATTTTCAGGGAGAGAAATTGATGCAGCAGCAGTAAAGCATACAAATAAAATCATATACATAATCCAAATTACTGTATAATAATATTTTCCAAAAGTATTCCATTTAAAATTAATTATTAATTCACCACTCCATGTTTTATATATATCTCTATTTTTTACCTCGATAAATGGACTAGTTTTAGGCTTAACTAATTCCCAAAACCAATCATAATCTTGTGGATAATTAACAAACTTAACGTAAGGAATAATAAAAGCAATTTCTGGCACTGTTTGCTCATCTCTTGTATAAAAAAAATCTAAAATTCTCCAAATTTGAATATAAGCGAATGTAAGTATATCATCACCTCCAGTGTAATTAATAAAAATATAATTACAATGTACTAATGTATAAAATAAAGCAAAATAAAAGGGTAAAAAGGGTAAAATTAAAATTGACACCAAGTATTTAACAAGTTTTAGTATATAATACCAATATCTATTTTTACGTAATTTCCTTAATAGGAGAATATAATTAATCCATGAAAGAGCTTTACTATAATTTTCTACTTGAGCATTTCTAAAAAAAGCATGAAGATGTAAAGATGCTCTTCTATGTCTTATATGATAACTAGGTGCGTCTATAATCATAACTGTATCTAATGAAAATCTTGAAATATAATCTGGATAACATTTATTCAACAATGGCATTGAAGTTGTAATAATACTTAATAAATTAAAATAATTCCTGGTGTCGCTTAAATCTTGTTTAAAAAGAGTTATACAATTTTTGTAAATATTATCAATCAATTCCGTCTTATGTTCTTTAATGGCAAATGATAATAATTCAGTACCATATTTTAAAAGACTTAACCTATCATTAATTAAGTATGAAATCCATTCATTATTTAACTTAAAACTCTCATGACTTGGAATAGGTAAAGTAGATTTTGAAAATAATTCATCACGATAATACGGAAAAATCCTCTCCCCGTCCCCACCATTAAGTTGCATACGATAAAAATAGTTTAAAGTAATAGATTTGTTATATTCATCAAAATGATAAATAAAAAGACCCATTGATGTTAATATAATAATATCATCGTTACTAAGTAATGAACTTGAGATTATCCGTTGCATAAAGAGAGTAAAATATTCATGCTTATCAGTTCTTGCACAAATGAAATTCCATTCCCATTCATTATTAACTTTAACTTTTTTAAAAACTTCCAAAGTAATACTGTCAGGAGAAATACTTAATTCCCATTTAATCGATTCGTTGAACGTTGAAGACATTTCTTCTACGAAGACTGCATGTATATTACTCATATATTTATTAAACAAATGAATATTTAAGTAATCGTACGATGTTACATTGACCTTATCATCATCATTTAAAGAATGATCATATGAAAAATCTGAAAATTCCAATTTAAACTTCCAAACATATCCATCTAAAAATCCATATGCGTATTCGTCTATAGTTTGAATTTTACTTGGTATGCTTTGGGGTTGATATTCTTTTGGTAATTGTTTATTCATTTTTAAACGGTCTATACATTTTTTCCAACAATGTTCCAACATGGAATACCAAATTCCTGGCATAACTTTGCAGCTTTGATATTCGAATGTAGATAATAATAAAGAATATAAATTCGTATGTTTCAAAAATTTATATACTTCAATATCTAAATAAAACAACAATTTAATTTTAATAATGAATATGAATAATAGTTATGTTTTTTAACTTTGAAAAAAAGAAA
Source organism: Rhizophagus sp. LPA8_4_AMF (assembly GCA_021464525.1). Taxonomy (NCBI): domain Eukaryota; kingdom Fungi; phylum Glomeromycota; class Glomeromycetes; order Glomerales; family Glomeraceae; genus Rhizophagus; species Rhizophagus sp. LPA8_4_AMF. The sequence goes on along the minus strand of JADRCO010000008.1, from coordinate 2,057 downwards.
ATAATACCATTTGTTGTATCTAAAGAAGCCACAGCGGCTTCTAATTCAAATGAATAAATTAATAATAAACCTCCAGTTCTCAAGCAAAAGAAATTTTCGTCACTTCTAATCATATAACCTTTAAAAAGGGCATACTAATAATTTTTGAGAGAGAGAAAGAGAAAGATGAATATACCTTCATAAACAAATAATTTTTAATATGTTTTATTACCTTTGGTTTTTTACGTCTTATAAAATCGAAAATCCTAAAACTTCTTTCAGTAAGAGTATTCCATCCGTAAAAATGATTGTCACATACTAGATATATTTTACCATCATTTCCTACATTAGCAAAAGTAGTCAAAAAAGTTCCTTTTTCAATATTGTCTTGATCACCAGGTATTAAGTAAATTGATTCACATGTCCATTCATTATTTTTATTCTTTATGGTATAAGTCCATAATAAACCATCTGTTATGAACTGAAAATAGTTATTTTTATAGAAATGAATTTTACAGGGTTTATGAAATGGTAGTTTAATTTCTTGATTATTTTCCATATCGAATAACATGATTGGTTCTAATTAAATATGATTAAAAAATAATTAGTCACATGCATTAGATAATGAAATCAAATAACATTTACTTACTTTCATTATCTGAAGAATTGAAAAAAAGTTTCTTATCATCGGTAACAAATAGACTTCTGATTTCTCCACTTGTTTTAAAAGTTTGAACTGTGTAGTCTAAATTAAGTTTTCCCTCTTCAATATCTCCATTCCAACCGACAATTGAATTATCTTCCTCACTATAAGTAATAACGTATTTTTTATCTGGTGATATAACTATCCTATAAACAGGTTTACCGTTATGTGGTTTATGTGATTCATCAATATCGGTTTTTTCGATATAAGTTTTATCAATATCAATTTCTATGGTAACTTCACCCATTTGATATTCAAGAACTGGTAGCTAAATATTTTAATACTTTTAATATTTTCTCTCTTAAAAAAAAAAAAAATAAAAAAAAATTTTTTTTTTTTTGAAAGAATCATTTGCTACAATTAATATGCTATATATATACTGTATATATGCGCGATTCCTTAATAGATTAATTTAGAATAGTGCAAAACAATATGTAAACTCCAAACAAGGAGACTTTCTTTGAAGTGACGTGAGACACAAATCGCACAATCGTATTTAATAAACTGTTCGTGTGAGAAAATCGTATATGGAAATTAATTGTTTCCTTCAAAGTAATTTCAATACAAAAGTCAATATAAATAACCAAATTAGTATAAGATTCACACAATGTTCACACTTCACAATGTTAAAATAGGATAAAGACAATATCCGAACTTTGTGTTACTGTGAAAAGATTTTTTTTTTCGGTTAATTAACAATTGTTCACACTCTCCACATTTAATTTTCAAATCTAAAAATTACTAAATACATTTAAAAAGTAGTATTAATACTCACATAGGTTTAAGTTCCTTTTAAGAATCATTATATAGTAGAGTTCTGAACTAGACGTCGAGTTAGCAAATGCGTAAACTAAGGGGTAAACCGTTGATCCCCTGAAAAAAAAGTTTCACGAAAGGTTGTGTAGAATTATATACATAAAAGTAATAACAAATATGTGATAGTCGTTGTCGGTAAGATGATTTTTTTTTTTGATATCTAAACTTTAAATATAATTAATTTTCTTTTTTTCGCTTAACGAATTTATAAATATATATACTGAAATATACTGTATATTTGTAGATTTCTCAATGGAGATAAAGAAGTGTGTTATAATAGATAGTGATTGTATCGGCTTATCACAAATAAAAAAAAAGAGGATAGAAATTAAATTTAAATTTATTGAAAGGCTAGTAACACTAGTGACGGGAACCGTTAAAGGGTCCGAAGCGGACTTCACGGCTCATGTTTTAATTTATTTAAGTGTTATATTTCTAGTGTAATTAATTGAAAAATTGAACTCTATTAATTTGTGAAGAAATTTTTCTGCTAATAAGAAACATAATAAGTGAATTAATTAAAAATAAAAATACATAATAAATAAATAAATTACTAAGC